>SNQJ01S0089782.1:40714-50756 GCA_010110895.2 Picea sitchensis
CATATCGTGACCGTCGGATTGCCTAACTACAAATGCATACTAATGCATACTAAAGAAACACACTTTTACCTAACGACATATTAGACCAAGTAGATCTTAACTAATTCCTAAGTGTCTAAATATCCTAACACTCACTTGTTCTCTTGTCTTGGTTTCTTGTTTCTATTGGTGGAAGAAGTAGTGCGCTACCTCTGTTGGAGCTTTTCTTTAGCATTTATGGTGGATTTGTCTTGGTAAAATGAGGTTTATCTTCCCTTTTCTTGGACTAGGTAAGGATTTATCTTGTTTATGCTTCACTGTTTGGTTACAATTTTGATTTTCTAGATTTATTTGGGAGTATAAGGATTTAGAACCCCACCATTATCTATCATTTTTGTCTAGAAGTTATTTGTTGCACAAGGTTTTTCTAGGAGAAGTAAAAAGGTTTACACCCTCCTAGTATCTCCTAGTTAGCATTCACTTTCCTTGGGGAGTAAGAGGGTTTATACCCCCAAGGAGATAGCATTGTTAGCTCTTTATTACTTGAATCCATAACCCAATATCTAAAGGCACTAGTGTAATTGCATTCGAGAAATAAAATATTGCATTGGTTAACATGAAATTTCAATATTTGGAGGTTGTCTAAATTTGAATCAATTCTTCGCTCTATATGGTTGGTTGAGCCACTAGGCCAGCATAATTATCTAATTACTTCTTTCTTCTATTACACATTTTCATCTATAGCCATTAATGCTGCAGAAACCCTAACACATTTTCATTTATAACTTGTTTTTCAACCATCAGAATTTGCTAAAAGTTTTTCAAGTTAATCTACTAGGCCTAACACAACTTTTGGGTGGAGTCTTTGTAAGTTTTTGTGGTTGTATTTACTGTTGTAAATTTTTTTTTTTTACATCCATATGGCTGCAAAATATCTCTGCAAACACTCTTTATTACAACCTTGTTTCTAAAGTCTTGAGCTTTCATTCTTGAGTATCACTAGTGTTTATCTAACTTATCTCTTGTATAATTTGTTGGAGTTTTAGCAATTGTTTAGTATCTTTAACACTTGTTTATTGCTGATATACATTGTTGTTTAATTATGCAATTAGGGACAAAAATCCTAAATTTCTAGTCCACCTAACACTATACATATATACTCAGCTTGTTCTAGTGTCTCAGGCATGTACATCACTCTTTGAAGGTGTTCTTATCTCTTGGAAACCATTTCCTACCACCAAGACTCTTTCCCAAGAATTTATACATCATCTATCTTGACCTATAGGGGGACTTTCCTTCATATCTTCACTTTTCATCTCATTCCCCCCACAGTTACCAAGATTTCCCCCTTGAGGTGATTCCATCATCTCTAAAGTGACGAGAATACCTGCCTAAGGTGACAATGGGTAGGTGTTTTCAAATTTGTCACCATTTCGGTGGTTGGGTCGGGCTTTTCCCAACCTACAACTTGTGCAATAAGAAGACTACCAATGCCCTCTTAATTCCCTCCTCCTTGTAGAAATCCTTGAAGTCATTAGAGGTGTACTCACCCCGATTGTCTGACCTTAAAACCTTGATCGTCATTCCTATCTGGTTCTCCACAAGAATCTTGAACTCCAGAAAAAAACTTAAGACCTCATACTTAGTCTTCATGAAATAGATCCATGTCCTCCTAAAGTAATAATCAATGAAAGACATGTAATACATGCCTCCCTCCATTGATGCTACTGATATCGACCCACACACATATAAGTGTCTTAGATCCAAAATCTTCTTGGATCTAGACTCACTTCTTAGGAAAGAAACCTTGACATGATTTTGAAGCACACACCCTTTGAACAACCCCTATTGTGCAATACTAAAATATGGAAGATCAGTGACTGTAATGTTCTAGCTAATTTTTTTTATGGCTTTTTCTTAGTATATGGTTTAGGAAAATTGTCAAACAATTTACAAAAGATGATGTGGTAACAACAATTTCAAACTCTTCTAGCCTATACTGATACTTGTAATAAGTAGAAAATGGAAACTTAAAAAAACTATGAAATTATTTGTTCTATCTCAAATGTAACACAATAAATGATAAATCTACTCAATATTACAACAATGAATAATAGGGAACCTAGTTTATTTGTATTGTTGTAGATGACTTCGATAAACATAGTGATAAAGTTGCCTATAGGTAGAGAATATACAACAATAATCTGAGTGTAACATAGATGGAGTGATAGAAAACATACTTATAGATTAAGTTCACCCCCACTTGGTGATAAAACCAGTTCACAAAATGAGACAATATCCAACAAACAATTCTGCTACAAAAAATAAGTGTGTGACCCAGCAAGGAATTGGTACACAAATGAGGAATGATACTCTTATAATTCATCCCAATACATATATAACTCTCCCAACAAATAAATATGGTCTTCCACTCTCCAAACCTACCCAGGAGTATGAGTACAAGTTCTAGAACAACTAACTTGACCCATGTAGCAATATACTCAGCCATCAATGGGTGTGTTAGCTCCATAATTGAGAGTCGACCCAAAAAGTAAGATAAATCTGCCTTTAATAAAGGTTGTGACCCCTAGATATATAACTTGGATCCCTTTGTAACAGAAGATGGCCTCCCAGCACAAAAATATCCCCTTTGTGTATGATGTGACCCCACAAAGGAACTTGTCCCTCCAATACTAGTAAATCGTCCCACAAATTAGAAATATTCAATTGCTAGTTAAGGAACTTGACCCACAGTAAATAACTCAGCCATTTCATAAAAAACTCAACCACCGAAGATAAATCTTTGCCACTAATGAAGTACAATGAGAATATCTTGATGATATCCTCTCAATGACTAGCTAGGGTGGATAGTTTCACCACCAAAACCAATCTCCAAACTCTCTAGGGTTTTTTGTCCCAAGAGGCAAAGCCACAAGAGCTCTCTCAATGAAATTTTAGAAATTAGCAAGTGAATAATTAGAGAGGGCACCCATATTTCCCCTTTTATTCTTTCATTGACCCTTTTTCACCATTTTTACCCTTTTAATAAGTTAAGTGACTTTTCATTATCTCAATAATCACTTAGGTGCATTTTTATTAATTACTCAATGTCATTTTTTAAAAGGTTACTTTTTCTCCTTGTGACATTAAATAATTAATTAATTCCCTTTTTCCCAACTGACTATAGCCTATGGGAATCACTTAGGCTATTCCATCAATCTCTTGGAGATCTCATTTGGAAAGGGACATTACAATACTCCCTTCCCGAGATTGCTTGTTCTCAAGCCACTGCAAATTTGGATGCTGCAAGATCTGGTCACTCTCCCATATGGCATCCTCTACTGACAAATCTCTCCATCTGATGAGGTACTCTCAGATCACCCTATTTTGCAACTTCCTCTCCAATACCTACAATACCTCCTTAAGAACCAATACTAGTTGTCCCTCCTCATCCAACATAGTTAACTCTATCGAAGTAGTGACCTGTTGTCCCAATGCATTTTTGAGACACAAAACATAGATTACATTATGTATTTTACTTCCCTCTGACAACTCCAATTCATAAGACACCTCACTAATCCTCCGAATCACCCTGTAGGGGCCGTAAAAACATATCTTAATATTTTCTGCACCACTTTTCTTCAGTGAATACTACCTGTATGGATGTAGCCTCAAGAATAACAAGTATCCCACTTTAAAAGTGTGCTCAACCCTGTGCCTGTCTGCATAGATATTTTGCTAGTTTTGGGCCATCTTTAGATTGTCCTTGAGAGCTTTGAGTATGTCTTGAATTTCCTGGATCCATTCCTTGGATTTGGAATCCCTTCTATCCCCAAATCACAAGTCAACAAAATAAGGAGCATCATAACCATATAATGCTCGGAATGGTGTCATACCGATGGACATGTGATAAGTGGTGTTATAGCAGTGTTCCCCCAAATGCAATCACTTCAACCATTCTTTATGCTGCTCGAACACGTAGTTACGTAAATACCCTTCGAGCCACTTGTTCACGATATATATCTGAAGGTGGTAACTAGTGCTGGGAGTCAAATCTATGCCAACCAACCTAAACATCTCTTGCCAAAATGCACTAAGGTACATGTTGTCCGTGTCACTGACAATATACCTTGACAACCCATGGAGTCTGAATACCTATTTGAATAACAACTCTGCTACTTGTGTTTCCTTCTATTCGGAGGAGATGGAAAATATATGTCCAAATTTGGTCAACCTATTGACCACCACATATATACAGTCTCTACCCTATACCCTCGGTAAACCTGTGATTGAGTCTGTAGATATGATTTACCACTTCTTCTCAGGGATGGGAAATAACTGTAGTAATTCTGTAGGATGGGCCTTCTTTGAATTTTTCTGTTGGAAAGTCACACACTCTCTCAAATGTCTCAATACATCATCTTTGAGGCCCTTCCAATTGAACCTCTCCTTAATCTGCTTGTAATTTTTAAATTATCCTGGATTCCCTGCCAATGGTGTATCGTGCATGGCTTTCATAATTTTCTTCTTCAGAGTAGATTCAAGTACTAAGTATATGCAATATTTATAGTAGATTATGTCATCCACCACCTTATACCTTTAATCTTGCACACTTTTATCCATCATCTCACAAGAAAATTGGTTCTTGGAATACTCCACCAAGAGATGAGATTTCCAGTCAGTCGAAATCTCTACAAGTGAAAATATATCTGGTTTCTTGGAGAGAGCATCCACAATTGAATTATTCTTTCCTTTTACATACTCAATGTTGAAATCATATGACTATAATTTTCTAACCCACTTTTGTTTTCTTTCATTCAAGTCCTTTGTCCCTAAGAAGTGCCTCAAGTTGTTGTGGTATTCTTAACCATAAAATTTCCACCTACCAAGTACTATCTAAACTTTGCCAAGTCATGCATGATGGTGAGAATTTCCTTGTCGTAGATGGATTAGAATATATTTGAATCTATGAGCTTCCTTCTCTCTTATGCTATCATATGCCTCCGCTGCATAAAAACTGCTCCTATCGCCTCACCCAGTGCATCACACTCAAGCACAAAGGGTTGAGTGAAATTAGGAAGTGCTATAACTGGGAAACTGCTCATAACTTCCTTCATCTTGTCAAATTTCCTCCGAGACTCCTCTTTCCACCTAAATTCCCCTTTCTTCATGATACCCATGAGTGGTGCAACCAACTATGAAAACCCCTTCACAAACCACATGTAGTAGCTGCAAATCCCAAATAAATCACATAAGTGTGAAAGATTTTTGGGCGTTTTTCAATCTAGTATAGCTTGTATCTTATCCCTATGAAAATTTACTCCATGAGAACTAACCATGTGACCCAAGTATAATATCTCTGTCATTCCAAACCCACACTTTGACTCCTTGGCATATAGTGATTTTTCCTCCATGATGCTCGAGATCTCCTCCAGATGCTCCAAGTGTTCTTCCCATGTCCTGCTATATATAAGAAAATCATCAAAGAATACCAACACAAACTTCCTTGGCTACTTATTTAATATGTGATTCATGTAGGACTAAAAGTTGGCTAGTGTGTTAGTCAACCCAAATGGCATGAACAAAAACTCACAATGCCCATAATTGCATCTGAAAGCAGTTTTGGGAATATCCTTCTCTCATATTTTCACATGTTGGTACCCCAATCGGAGATCAATCTTTGAAAAAGACACTACCTCGTGCAACTCATCCAGAAGCTCGTTGATCCTGGGAATAGGGTACCTATTCATAATCCTCTTCTTTTTCAATGCTATGTAGTCAATGCACATACACATTGTGTCATCCTTCTTATTCACCAACACTATAGAAGAAGCGAATGGAATAGAGCTCGACTTGATGTGTCCCATCTCCAATAGTTCCTTAATGGAATTCTTAATATCGTCCTTGAATTTATTCTGATGCCTGTAGGGAGTGGTGATAATAGGTTTTTCTCCCTCCTCCAATTCAATAGTGTGATCGAATTTCATGTCGGGTGGCCTCCCTAGAGGTATCTAAACAAAGACTCGGTCATGTTTACTCAACAATGTATGGATGTATACATGATATTGATGGCTTCTATTAGAGGGTTTATCAGTGGTAATCAAGCACTCTGCTGCATAAGTGACATCCCTGTTTTTGACGCTTAAAATTGCAATGATGAATACTGCTCGCAAATAATTTCCAAGCTCTATTATTTATTTATAATAATAATAATAAAATAGTAGGTGGGACCCCCTTGTAGACTAGTGGCGCTATGATGGATGTGTTACGCTTATATTTTTGTTTGCTTTTATAATGATGCCAACACAGTCTTCTACAGTTGATGATTCAAGTCATGGTTTTATTCTTTATGGCAGCATAAGATGGTTGGTTGATTGTTGCATGGCTAGATGGTTTTGATGGTCACTCACAACTTATGGATGTACTATGGATAAAAGGATTATTTTTACAGGTTCTGTGTTTATGCATTAAACATAGATTGATTATTTTACATATGATTTTATGCAAAATGATGATATGGGAGCTTAAACAAAAGAAAAAAATACCATGTACAAGCCCTAAGGTTATTTGCAATTGTGACAAAATAAGGGTGTATAGACCCTTGTTACCCTTGTTGCTAGACTTATGTGCTTTGATTAAAATTTATGTGTGAGACACATATGGTAATGTTATAGCACATGGTTGTTGTTAAAATATTTTGACATGACTTAGGGTGGCGCACTATGTAATGGATATAGCATTGGGGTATTGGTTTGATTTAATAGTTAATGTTATGGTGGATTGGTTGGCTTGTACGTTGAATTGAATGAGGTTGGGGAAGGAAGCAACGTGCATTTAATGCATGTCACTCAAACAACCCTCAAGCCTGTCACCCTAGCCATACTTGCATTTGGTTTTTCTTCTTTGGTGGTTGTTGTTGCTCCATGATTTTTGGTTGTGAAATAAGAATACAGTCCAACTCTTTCCCTCAAGCAAGATTTTCCAGGTATGGTTCCTTTATTTTCCATCCATAATGGTTCCTCTACATTATGAATCGATTTTGGCTCAGAATTGCATGAGGTCTGTGTTTTTATTAAGTTTTTCGACTATGCATCAATGTTGTGCTTATGGTTTATTCTGTGACTACTCTAGACTGTTGGCATTTTAAAGAAAAGGAATGGTTATTCCTTGCTGTGTGTAGCCTGTGCATTGGTTTATTGGTTTAAAACATGTTCAATTAGCTTGGGGTTTTTGGTCTGGTTCTTTGCGTAAAATTATGATTATGGTTTAGCAAAGCTCTGAGTTTTGGTGCATGGGTTTTAAAACTAGTCATGGTGTAAATTCTTGTCACTCCTTTTAGTCTTGGTGGCTGGTATGTTTCATTCCTCCGGGTTGCAATGCAAACTGTTAAGGGTTGGAGTGTTCTTTCCTTGTTTTGGCCAAGCCCTGAGCTGTCTTTTGTTATGGCATTTCCTTCATTATCACTATTGCTGGAAAACATTGTACATTCGGGTTTTAGCATCACCCATAATTTTAAATGGAAACTTGTATAGTTTTCGTTGGCCATAGGTTGTGTCCGAGCATTCTCTTCACAGTATTTTAAGCACTCATTTCCTCTTATCTCCATTGGAGTGGCTGATTGTTATGTTTTGGTAACCCTTAATGTCAAGATTTTTGGTTAAAGGTTATGTGTCTGTGGTGATTTTAAAAGGAGCACAAGTTGTTTATATATTTGAAGACTATCCCTTGATTGAGCCTTTTGTTGTTACTTCTTTGTGGTAAAATTTTAAAGGGCACAATTTATCCGAGTCCCTCAAGAATTATTCATTTTGTCAAGATTTTTTTCTTACTTCTATTTGTCATGTTAAAACCTAAAATAGATCTTGGTCTCATTTCATTCCTGTCAAGAGTAAAAGAGACACCTGTGTGTGCTTGGTCTATTGAGCACGACTTGGTTTTGTTTCTCCTCGGGCACTATTTGGATCTGTCTCTTATTGGATATATATTTTAAAAGAAGTCTGTACATGAATCTTAGTCTCAAAGTTGCATGTTATTAGTTGAATTCTATTTCGAATCAAGACTTATGTTGATAAACGCCTGTGTGTGATTGAATTAGGGCCTGATTATGAGTTTTAATGCCAGTGGATTATGACAAACAGTGTTGGAAAGTCGACAGTTGGTGGTTAATATTGGGTCTATTCTTATTTGAGTTCAAGGAATAAATATTGGATGTGGATGGTTGGAATCATTGTGCATATTTTTATTTGGTTTTAAAAGGAAAAAGGGGTTTAGCATTGGAATATGAAATACTTTGTCTCAAAGGGTTGTAATGTTATTATGAAATTGGAAATGATGGTATTATGACCATTGTAAAGATATTGTATAGATGCAAGGGATGCTATAATTGAAGTGTTATGGGCATATGCATTATATTTTATTTGAAGTCAACAAGCATTATGTAAATAAGGGACAATTAAATGGTTTTGGTTTTAAAAGTGAATGCTGATTGGATTATGAGATCTGAACATCGTTATGGTTATTGTTTGTTTTGATTTATTTTTATGAACAATATCCATATTTTATTCCCTCTCATACTATCGTTTTTTCTCTCATTATACCCCCCTCATGATCCCAATTTCATTTTTACACACCCTGTTCTATAAAATAAATTAAAAACTATGTGTAATAATGATAAAAGATATGACACAGAAATAGGTGGCAACTAATATTTTTGGTATTTGATTGCAAATTTAAATTATTTAATGAATTGTTGAGAAATACTCGTGTATTTGTCCCCTGCCATCCTACCACTGTTTTGCTCATTACAATCCCTCCATATGTCCCATGAACCCTATCCACCCCCTGCTCACTTGGAAATTATTAAATGATTTCTTATGGATGGATTTGCATGGGTCTTGTGTCAATTTCTGAGCCAAAAATTGTTCCATGCAAGCATAATGTCATGTATGGTATGTTAAGGGCTAGTTACTGATGAATTGATGCATATAGGATGAGTTTCTTCAGCAGAAGAAAACATGGAAGAAACAATAGAGGAAGAGATAACTGAAATAGAGGGAATAGAGGGCCTAGATTCTCTATTCATTTTGATGCTGACCCTCAGGAGTTGAAACAACTATTTCAAGCTGGCTTCTTCAATTGGATTGGGCAAGGAATAATATAGCCTAGACTAGAGAGACCTCCCTTCCATCCTCAAAACATCCTTGGTATTCCTGTGCCTCCTCACGTGTCCTTGAAAAAAAATGTCCCTGCAAATGATGGATGGAAATATATTGTCAATCTGGAAGTATCTCACCATCGTGGTCGACCCAACTTGTCATTACCTCCTCCCCCATCTGTAAATCCTAATGTTCAAATTTCCTCTGTGCATTCACCTATTCAATCCTCTCATGCTAGCAAAATTCTTAAAATTGATGTCCCCCATGTGCAAGATAAAGGTAAAGTTGTTGTCTCCCCTTCATATCCTTCAAATGACTCTTGAAAATCAGTGTCCTCCCGTATGCATCTGAAGGACGATTGTTCCCATGTTATTAGTGAGATAAAGACTCAAGGTTCGAATCAACCAAAAGCTACTTCCGAGAAGTCCAAAGGGGACAACAGTGATAGAAGAAATCTTGCCTCTCAAAGTGGCAAGTATGGATTTTAATTGATGTGTTTATGATTGAGTTGTTGAAGACAATGGTCTACAAATGTTTTTGGACAAGAAGTTATTTTTTTTGGATAATATGGTTATTTACATGTTTTGGATACGATTTTAATTATTTCTGATATTTAATATTCAAATTTTGGAATTATTTATGGGAGCTACAAGGTGGTATGTGTTTAAAATATCATCTAGTTGTGTTTATTTTTGAAAATAATAAAAGAAGGGAGTAACAAGGGGTCCCACCTTCTTAGTTATTATTAAATAAGCACTCTTAACTATTATTATTATTATTTCTCCTAAACTAAAATTAGTTAAGTTCAACTAACTTAACTAAAGAAAGTAGTTGAACTACTTCAACTTATTTGGAATGCAAATAAGCCAAATGAGAAGGAAGAACAATAGGAGAATAGAAGGAGAAAG
>SNQJ01S0089783.1:2070-14085 GCA_010110895.2 Picea sitchensis
AAAACTAAAACTTCAGTTGGCTGTTATAAAACAGCAGAAAACAAATTTATGACAGCAAAAAACTTAGTGTCTTAGCTTGGTCAAAGACAGACCAAGAAGACTTGCTGATAGGACCTAGATTTTTTACACAAACCTCTTGAACTCTGACCGCATCCCTGGCCAAAAGTATGACTCACTCATCTTTGCAAATGTCTTATCATGACCAAAGTGTCCGGCCAATCCTCCACTGTGCTTCTCTTTCAACAAGTTCTCCCTCATGGAGCAATTTGGAATACACAGTTGATTGCCTTTGAATATCAATCTGTCCTGGATCACATACTCTATCCACTGTCTTCTATTTCTGAGAACTGGATTCTCAGCTGCTTCATAAGCCTCCTTAAAGTCTGAATCATCTGCATACATGTCCTTCATGTCATCAAAGCCTAACGTCCTGACTTTGAACTTCTGCAACAACAAACACTTCCTGCTCAAGGCATCAACAACTTTGTTAGAAGTACCAGAAATATGTTTTATGACAAACGTGAAATTCTACATGTATTCAACCCACTTAACATGCCTCTAATTCAACTTTTCCTGTTGAGTCACGAATTGTAATGCATGGTTATCACTATATAAAACAAACTCCTTCGAAATCAAATAGTGTCTCCATTTTTTCAATGCTTGTATGATGGCATAGAATTCTTTATCATATGTGGAGTATTTTTCCTTTGCCTCATTCAGCTTCTCGCTGAAATATGCAATCGGCCTGTCTTCCTGGCTCAAGACTGCTCCAATTGCAAACCCGCTTGCATCACATTTCACCTGAAATGTATTTTGAAAATCAGGCAACACCAGAATTGGTTGCTATGTAATCTTTTGTTTCAATAATTTGAAACCCTTCTCAGCCTCTGTTGTCCAGTGAAAATATTTATGTCTTTTCTTCACTGTATCCATCATTGCTGCACTAATCCTACTGAAATTTCTAATGAATTTTCAGTAGAAACTAGCCAGTCCATGAAAACTTCTCACCTCAAATACGCTCATCGGTGATGGCCAATTCTTGATCACCTCCACCTTACCTGGATCCATCCTTAATTCATTTGCAGATATAACAAATCCCAAATAAATGAGTTCTGTCTTCATGAATGAGGACTTCTTCATGTTTATCAACAACTTCTCCTACTGTAACCTCTTCATCACAATAGCCAAATGCTTCAGATGTTCAGCCTTTGTCGTGCTGAAAACCAATATGTCATCCAGATACACGATGACAAATTTCCCGATGAACTCCTTCAAGACTTCATTCATCAACCTCATAAAGGTACTTGGTGCATTTGTCAATCCAAACGACATGACAAGCCATTCATACAAACCTTCATTTGTCTTGAATGTTGTTTTCCATTCGTCACCTTCTCTCATATGAATATGATGATACCCACTCTTCAAATCTATCTTTGAAATTTTTTTTGCCCCACTTAAGCAATCTATCAAATCATCCATTCTTGGCAATGGGAATCTATACCTGATAGTTATCTTGTTTATCGCCCTTGAATCAATGCACATCCTCCAGCCTCCGTCTTTCTTCGGATTGAGTACTGTTGTAACAACACACGGACTCAAGCTTTCCCTGACCAAGCCTTTGTCCAACAACTCCTAGACCTGTCTTTTAACGTCTTCATTCTCCTGCGGCATCAATCTGTACGCGGCTTTGTTTGGAAAACTAGCTCCTGGTACGAGGTCTATATGGTGACTCACGCTCCTCATTGGTGGCAATGAATGAGGTAACTCATCCACTACAATATCAGTGAACTCTTCCAGCAGTTCTTGAACTTCTTCTGGCAAATCATCCACCCTTGTACTAGTCAGAACAATTCTCGATTTTCTGACCACAAAGAATTGTGGATCCTCCTTCTTCTTAACTTTTGTAAGAAGTTCCTTCCCACTGATGAGAAGTACTCTATTTCTTACTTCCGGTTTCACTTCTTTATCTTCAATTGGACACAACATATGAGTCCTCCCATTCTTCTCTAGGGTATATGTATTCTTCCTCCCATCATGAATTACCCTTCTATCATATTGCCATGCTCTACCTAGCAATAAATGATAGACATCCATAGGAATAACATCACATAAAATCTTATCATTATATCTTACTATCTTGATGTCAACCAAGCACCGTTTAGTGACATTTACCTGATGTCCTTTCTGTAGCCATGAAACTTTGTATGGGCTTGGGTGATCAGTTGGCTCTAGCTCCAGCTTTTCTACCATCTCGGTTGAAACGAGATTATCTGTGCTTCCACTATCCACAATAACCTTGCATACTCTATCCTTGGTCTTGCACATAGTCCTAAAAAGACTGTTCCTCTGTGATGAATTCTCCATCTCCTTTTCTAGCATCAAAAGGACTTTTCGCATCACCAGCGATCTTCCGCCTTCAGCGTATTCTGCCTCATTACCTCGCCTCTGTGCCTCGGCGATGTGAGTTTCTCTAGTTTCTTTCCTTTTCTTTGGACATTCGAATGACTTGTGCCCATTTTTCCCACATGTGAATCATGTGATGACTCCACCTCTTCCTCTTCCTCTACCTCTGGTATGAGGAAATCTATCATTATCAACATATCCTCCTCTTTGTTCGGTTTGTTGTTCTCGCTGCTCCACATATGGCCTTCTTTGTGAGGTTCCACCTCTTTCAACCCTTCCCTAAGGTTTCTTCCATTCATCCTTGGGCTTCTGGTATTTATCTTAGGCCACTGCTTTGCCTTTGGGCTGAATTCTATCTCGTCCCCTCTGACTTTGTTTACGGCTCAGCTTCTCCTCAACTTTCAGAGCCAATTGGTAAGCATCCTCCACCGTTCAGATGGTTTCCAAATTTAGTTCATCCTGAATTTCATACCTCAGGCCATTCATATACCTGGCCACCCTTTTGTTATTTCTTTCACGATGACGTGCTCTGATATTCAACCTGTAAAATTCCTCAATATACTCTTTCACTGTCATCAACTTCTGTCTTAGGTTCTGCATCCTCTTGAACAGAGAAATTTGATAGTCCCTGGGTATGAATTTCGCCTTCATCTTTGCAATCATCCTGTCCCAGCTCTTAATCTTCTGCTTGCCTTGGCAATGCCTATCATATTGCAGTTCATCCCACCATAAGGTTGCATGTCCCTTTAATCTCGTGACAACATGTCTGACCTTCTTGCCATCTTCGATATCTTCATAATCGAATTAAGTTTCAAGAGCTCTAATCCAGTCTAGAAACTCTTTTGCATCCAGACTCCCTTCATAAGATGGAATGTCCATCTTTGTTTTCAAACTCATCCGAGCGATAGCCTTAATTAAACACTCATTGGCTGCATCTTATGTTGGGATTTCTTCTTCTTCATTTCCAGCATCACCTTCATCCTCGGATTCACTGATATCTCCTGCATCAACATTTCACCTTCGTGATGTCTCCATGTCCTCCATTCTAGCACGAAGATTACGCACTTCCCTCTCCATGTCTAGGTTCTGTACTAGCCTACCTCTTTCTCTGGACAATTCCCTTTCCTCTTCCGGATTAGGTGATCCTCTACCTCTTCTCCTTGGCGGCATGGTGAATTCCTCCTGTCCTCTACTATAGAAAGCAAAGAAGTTTTTCTAGGCTCTGATACCACTTGACGCAGAGGTGTGCCAACCATGGGCATGTCCACTCTCACAGGATCTTCTTCTTCTCAGCCCAAAGAACTCCAAGCTTCTTCTATTTCCCTATCGGGAAATCTGCTCCCACAGTTCTCTCATGTGATCCCCCCTCCCTTGATTTATCAAGGAATCAGAACTCATGACTTCGTGAGTTCAAAGGTTGAACACTGGGTTCTCAGATCCCCGAGACCTGATGGTCAGTCAACTCGTTGACTTTTCTCTGAGGGATTTCGCTACTCGCGACCTCGCAAGTTGAGCCATTGAGATTTTACCCTCCTATTTCGTGAATCCCTGAGATGCGAGAATTCAACGGAATGTCGACTTATATCTCTAGCAGCACATGTCCACCCATCGACCACGTGGTCCCACCTTATGCTCTACCATGCGTCCACAAGAATCTCGGCTCCTCGGCACTTCATGACTCACAAATCCTAATGCCAATATTTCGGGACTCCTCGCAGCGAGATCCCGAGATGATCCCTTCGTGCCACCTGTACTCCACTCATCGTCTTCTCTATGACCCACACTACCTCCAGCTGTCGGGATAACAGTTCTCGCAATCTCGCAATCCCCACGCCAAAATTCTTGAGTCCTTCCTCACGAGGTCCCGATACATGATCCCTCGTGCAGATCCAATGATCCTCCTATAATCTGGATATGACGACTGTCCTTCTCTCGCTACTCACGTCCTCATGACTTTGAGCACCCAACACTTGGGTTCCCAACCTGTGAACTCCCAATTTCATGAGATATTTCGATCTCCGACACCTGTCCTCTTCAGATGGATGGCTACAATCCTCTCACTCCTTCATCGCTTCACAACCTCGTGTCTCGCGACTTTTAACACCAAATACTTGGGCGTTCACCCTACGAACTCCCAAGTTCGTGAGATCTCTTGATCTCTGACACCTGTCCTCTTCAGATGGACAGTTCACAGCCTCTCGCCGCTTCGCTACTCACAAAACTGAAGGGCTTCCTTTTCCAGTCTCCGATGCCCGATTCTGCGAGATGAGAGAATCTCCTTACACGCGTCCTCCACTACGAATGGTTTTGATCCTATCGGGAAATCGCGGATCGTGATTTCAACATGCAAGTGTTTCACGACTCCTGAACCCCGATGACCTTGATATCTCGATGACTCCTCCGGGACTCCTCATCTGCGTACTAGGACTTAAAACCTGCGAAACTTTCTCGAGATCTAATGGTTGACGGGATTTCACAATTTTCCTCTGCGAATCCTGACCGTCGATTCCGTTCTGCCTTCTTAAGAGATTCTTGGCATGGAAATCTTCTGTGCAACCTTTTGATAATTTCTAAGGCCTTTCTCCTCCTGAGCTTTTCCACTCTGACTCTTTCATAGGGACTTGCACGCACTCCTTGCGCTCAACAGTCAACAACTTTCCAAGTGTTGAATCCTTCCGACTTTGCGCACTTCCTGTAGCAGCAGTCTTAGATCTCTTTTACTCAAATTTATAACCGAGACTTCCTCTTCATCCTGCGCACTCCTTGCATGGCTTTAGCAACCCGCTTTCACTTCTGAGAGCTTTGAGAACAAGATTTTAACTCCCTAAGCCTTCTGTCAATGCACTCCTTGCGGACGAATCCAACTGCACTCTTTGCAGGAATCCTTGCTCAAAAGGAGAAACAATCATAACTCACTTCACCTCCTCTCAGACATTTTCTTAACACATGAAATCATACGCATAGTATAACAACAATGCCTAATGGGAAGAAATGTTCATACACAGAGCATCAACACACATACACAAAGAATAACACAACAACCATGAATATGAATCAACTTCTTCTATTAATTTCATATCTATACATGGGTGTTCTTCTACAGCTCACTGTTATTCTCCTATGCTCTAGATTCTTCTAACTCCTATTAATTGTTACAATGATACAAATGAGGGTGTGTATATTCGGTTTTCCCTCTTCCTTCTAGAACTATCTAATCTAAGAATTCAATTTTATCTACCTGCAACTACTACTATAAATGCCTCTGTCTATCTCAGAATAGAGCATATGGCTCGAGGTCTGATCACAGTTTTTCCAAGGCACCAAACTAAATGATCTAATTTATGTTCAGTGCATCAACTTCAAGGGAAAATTTAAAAATTCAAAACTTGCGCTGGACGTCTTCCAACTGTCTTCTTCTTCCACGTTGGTTTTGCTTGTCATGAGGGATGCTCCTGCATCAGGTCGTAACTTTTGTATACGATCTCCGTTTTAGGCGTATGATAGCTCGTTGGAAAGGTATCATCGAGGAGATTCATTTTGGGGGCTCAATAATTCCTTTGGATATCATTGAGAACCTCTATCTCAAAAAAACCTTCATTTAGGCCCTTAAAATGGCCCTAGAAGTTAAAACCTGCAAAAAATAGTAATTTGCCAAAATTGCTAGATAACTGTTTTGAGCCATTTGGAAAAGGTGGGTGGCCACCGATATCCACCTAGATCAATAGTGCAGCCACCAAGGCATGGTTGGAGAATATGGTTTTGTGCTTTGCACTTTACGACTATACCTCCAACATGAAGGTTCGCATGGTGGTCTTTCAACTGAAGGGGAGCGCTCTTCTATGGTGGAAGACGCTCCTACCATAATTGAACATGGCAGTCAAAGATGTGTCATGGGAAATGTTCGAGGAACAGTTCCGAGAGAGGTATATATTTGAGGAATTCATTGAGCGTCATCTCAACGAGTTTAATGCCTTGCGACAATGAGGTCGTACGATGCCCGAGTACGAGGCTCGTTTCATGGATCTTCTTTGGTATGCTCCCCACCTGAATACTGATAAACTTAGGGTCAACAAGTTTGTGTTTGGACTTAATATCATCATTCGTGCAAAGGTTAGGATTTTGATGCCTCAAAACTTGCATGATTTTGTCCAGAAGGCCCTCATAGCATAGGAGGATCTTATCAATGGAGGTCAGAGAAGGACTCCAGTGAGACCAGTGGGACAGGTGTCATCTGGTGTGCTGCAACATCAAACACTAGCTAGACATTCACCAAGATTTTGAGGCACTCATATAGGATCCACATTCACTACACCACGATGATTGGTGCCTCAGCAGCGGACTCCTTACATAGGACCACAACACCAGCAGTAGTGTCGACCACAACAACAACAGTTTAGGCATGTTCAGCAGAACAAACCAAGGTTCTAGACCGGTGGGCCGTCAGCTTCTACTTCATATACCAGGAGTAATGGACTGAAGAAAGGGTGTTGGACATGTGGAGAGACACATTACTAGCGTGACTGCCCAGTGGAGAGGACCAGAGCCTTTGGATCATTCAAACCCACTACCATGGGAGATTTGGGCATGGCCCATCAGATTCATGCAGCGGTGAATAACTTCCAGGAAGAGCACCAATCAATTGTGATCGAGATGTCAGGTATCGGTGTTGACCAAACCCTTATTATTTTGACAGATCTAGGTGCTACAGAGAGTTTTGTTTTTGGTGCAGCACTAAAAATAATTAAGGTAAAGGAAGTCGAACAAGATGACTTTAGCTTTGTAGAAATGGATTCAGGAGCCAAACAAAAGGTTGGAGGGAAGGTTACAGGCTGTAGCCTTAACCTGGGAGATTTTGTCACAAGGGCCTACTTGTACCTCACAATATTAGGGTCTTATGACATCATGATCAGTATGGACTGGTTGGAATTGCATGAGGCAATACTCAACTGTAAGACAAAACGGTTGAGCTTGGTCCATGATGAGGGACAAAGATGCATGATTGTGGGTCGAAACTAGGGAGTCTCCCTGAGGTTCATCTCTGCTACTGCAGCTATGGAAGAGCATGTGCAAGGGATGTAATATTTATGCAATCCTTGCATTAAACGAGAAGGGAGTAGTGGAAGGTCTAGAAAAAATTTCGGTGGTGCAAGATTTTGCGGACGTCTTCCCTGAGGAGTTACCTAGGATTTCGCCAGAGAGAGAATTGGAATTTACCATCGACCTAAAACTGAGGTCTAAAATGATATCAAGAATGCCTTATCGGATGTCAGCCCCGAACTTACAGGAATTGAAAATGAAACTGAAGGAGTTCCTGGACCTAGGACTTATACGTCCAAGTGTGTCTCCGTGGGGTGCGCTTGTTATTTTCATATGGAAGAAGGATGGGTCATGGAGAATCTACATTGACTACCATCAATTGAACATGGAAGCGATCAAGAATCAGTATCCGTTGTCAAGGATTGATGATATGTCTTATTAGATGAAAGGCATAATGGTGTTTTCAAATATCGACTTGAGATCAAGGTATCACCAGTTATGGATCAAGGAGGATGACATCCCTAATACCTCTTTTAAGACGAGGTTTGGACATTACGAGTTTACTATTTTACTGTTTGGACTGATGAACACCCCAGGGGTATTTATGAGTTTGATGAATGGGGTGTTTCGTGAATACTTGGACAAGTTCATCCAAGTATTCATTGACAATACTTTTATTTACTCTCGGATGATGGAGGAGCATTACGACCACTTGTGCATGGTACTACAATGTCTACGAGAGAATCAATTGTTTGGGAAACTCTTCAAATGCTCATTTTATCAATCAAATATTCATTACTTAGGGCATGTCATCTCCAATGAAGGTATTGTTGTGGATCCAGCTCGAGGCTATTATGGAATGGTCTACACCAATGAATGTCCCAGAAGTGCATATCTTCATGGGTTTAGCAGGATACTATCGACGGTTCGTTGAGGTTTTTTCGAAGATAGCAAATCCGATCACAGAATTGTAGAAGAAGGACAAGAAGTTTGTTTGTACCAAGAAATGCACACAGAAATTTCAGAGACCCAAGGAGTTTTTGATGACAACATCGATACTAAAGGTCCCTGACATGGACACGGGATTCTTGGTATGCATTGATGCATCCAAGGAATGCTTAGGTGGAGTCTTGATGCAAGACGATCGAGTGATCACTTACATATCAAGAAAGTTGAGAAGGCATGAGGAGAACTATGCGACGCACGATTTGGAGTTGTTAGCCACTGTATATGCCTTGAGATTTTGGAGACACTACCTGATTGGAAAAAAATTTGAACTAAAAATGGACCACTGTGGTATACAACACATCTTTACACAAAGCAACTTGAACACGCGACAACGACGTTGGTCGGAATTGATTAGCGAGTACGATTTCGAGATTACTTACATAAAAGGGATAGTGAATAGAGTGGTTGATGCGTTGAGTTGGAGACCACGGATATTTTCGATGATGCCTCTTTAGATGAATCTACATGAAAAGATTCTGAATTTACAGTGCAACGATGACTGGTACAAAGACGTCAAGGATTTTATTGGACAAAACACAATGATGGTACCAAAATTTGAGGGATTTACTATGGACAACAATGGATTATTGAGATTTAAAAATCAAATTTACGTACCTCCCAATGATGAGTTGAGGAGTTTGATCCTAAACCAGGCTCACAAAGAAGTGTACATGGCTCACCCAGGAGTCACGAAGAAGAGGGTAGACCTTAAACCCTTATTCTTTTGGAAAGTAATGAAGGTGGACATAGTCAACTACGTGGAAAGATGTCTAGAATGTCAACAAGTGAAGGTTGAACATAGACATCCGGTAGGATTACTACAGACATGCGCTATTCCAAAATTGAAATGGGAGGTCATTTCGATGGATTTCATTGTTGGATTTCCATTGACAACAAGGAGACACGACTCGATTTTTGTGGTAGTCAACACTCTGACAAAGAGTGCTCATTTTATCCCTGTCTGTACGATGTATCAGGAACCTAACATCACTAGATTTTTTATCAGTGAGATTGTGAGGCTGCATGGCGTTCCTAGGAGGATTATATCCAATAGAGGATCAGTGTTTACAGGACAATTTTGGACTAGTTTCCAAGATGCCTTGGGAACCCAACTTAACTTTAGTTTCGTGTATCACCCAGAGATAGATGGGAAGACTGAGTGAACGAACCAAATATTGGAGGATATGTTGCATATGTATGTGATTGACCAACATAAGTGTTGGGAAGAATTCTTGGCACTGGTAGAATTTTCCTATAACAACAATTATCAAAGTACCATTAAGATGGCGCCTTTCCAATTTATTTACGGGAGACCGTGTCAGATGCCTTTGAGTTGGGATCGGCTTGAGGATAGGGTCTTGGTGGGACCTGAAGCAATCCAAGAAATGGAATACCAAATGAAAACCATAAGACAAAGGATAAAGGAAGCACAAGATCGATAGAAAAGTTATGTTGATGCACGTCGTGTCGATCATAGTTATGGAGTTGGCGATCGAGTCTTCTTCTGGGTGAAACCGCATAAGAGTTCGATCAAGCTTGGAAAGGTTGATAAAATCTCTCCTAGGTTTGTGGAACCCTTTGATATTGTGGAAAGGAAGGGACCCATGGCCTGTCGACTAGCCTTGCCTAATTCTTTGAGGCGTATGCATGATGTTTTTCATGTATTTGTTTTGAGACATTATGTTAATGATCCTACACATGTTATTGACATGAGTTCCTTTCAGGTATCGGATGAGGTTTATCTCACGACAGAGACAATCCACATCCTGGACCATCACATTCAATAGCTACAATGTCGAATAGTAGATCAGGTCAAGGTCCAGTGGGACAACTATAGTCCACACTCAACGACCTGAGAGGACGCATATGATATCCTTCAACAGTTTCCATTTTTCTTTGATAGCTAGATATATGATTCTGTGATACACTTTATTTCAACACTTACATATTGTGAAACTTTGAGACGAAGTTTAAAACAAGAGGGGGTGTATGTAACATCCCTCTCTTGCATGCACTGAGAGGACTTATTCTTTGAGGACACTTGCGTGCAAGTGATCCGAGTCATTATATTATGGGTTGTTTTGATTATGATTATGAGACATTGTGGATTTGATTATATGTTATTTTTGTTGTGTTTACATTGACAAGTGATATTGACTGGGTTCTCCTGAGTGTGCAGGATTCTGGACGTTGAGGATGTTGAGGCATTGAGGAAACTCATGGGACTCCATATCGAGTCATGGAGTGGACTATTAGGGTTTGAATGTGTTGATGTGACATATGTACATATGATTAGATATTATGATGTTGATTTTTATTGCTTACATGATTCATTGATAGATGCAGGCTCATGATAGATTGCCGACCAGACTCACATTTGGAGTAAAGGGTACACACACAACAACCAGATGCATTGAGGGAGAGGTGTGGCAGCAACCCTGCCACATCCTACTAGCACTCCTACTGTGGCTCGAACTGTAGGTTAACGATTACCTAGTTCGAGAGACCCGTGATGTCATGAGGGAAAAATGTGATAGTCTCTCACGATGATTCTAAGGGGTGCAGAATAAGGTAGGGTCCTTATTCCTTAGAGGCCCTTAGTCTCCCACAAGATCACCTGGAAGAGTATTGACTCCAGGGGATTGACGTCTACCAAATTCATTCATAAGGCAAGTGGCACCCTTGGAGCACTTAGTGTGTCTTGAAGGGCACGTTGCGTGAATAAAACAAAAAGAGGTGAGTGGAACCCTTGGAGCACGTAGTGCGTCCTGAAGGGAACATCACGATTTTGACTATGGTAAGTTAATAAACCTAGTGCCTAGAAATCTATGCCTCCTTAGGACCTGGTCAGCCTTAAAATGAATGATTTTATAAGTAAGTTTAATAAAAAAAATTCCCTTAAGAACTGTCACCAAGACTAGTGAATTTAAAACCTAGGTTTAAGTAGAACCTCTGAACAAAAAAAAATAATTAGACATATAACAAGAAGGGGGTAAAGAAATTCAAACTTTAATTATTAAAGTAAAAATTATAATGGAGGATTAAATTTATTAAAAGGGTAAATGGTTGTTTTTTTCTACACTTGCTATATCTGATTTTTAGTTAAAAAGAAAAAGGGGGAAACTTAAAGAAAAAGGGAAAATTAAAGAAAAGGGGAAACTTAAGGGAAAAGGGGAATGCCTAACTTAGTAAGGAATCTAGCCTTTGGAACTTTCTATTTATGAACTCAACTAGGAATTTAGTAATGCGTAAGTCATTTAAGAATTGTAAGGGAATAATGGGGCACCGAGGAGCGTTTTTAGGAACTCTTTTAGGTGGGTGAGGGAAATAGGAAAATTTAATTAATTAATAAATTGATTTTCTAGTGCAACTAGGGGATCAAGCCACATGTGTACGAATGAGGTTTTTCCTAATTAAATAAATTAAAAAAAGGAATCTAATGAGGGTTTGGAAAACTAATGACTAAGAAACTCTATAAAAAGGATGGCAGAGAAGGAGTATGGAGGACATATGGCTTGCGTAACGTTACGCTGCCAAAATTACATCTTGATTGAACTTTCTCTTGTG
>SNQJ01S0089784.1:10948-29546 GCA_010110895.2 Picea sitchensis
TTTCTCTTTTTATGTTACCTCCTTTCCCTAGTTTCCTAGATTTTATAATTTCCCTCTTTCCCCTTTCTAATAGAGCTGAAAACGACAGTTGAGCAGTTTAACCTCTTTTCCCTTTATTATTAATTTAATATATTTTTTTCACTTTCACAAGTTAAATAATTAATTTCTTCTTTACCTTTTATATCCATAGATTTTATTTAAGTTCTTACTCTCTTCATTTTGCCCAAAAATTTATGAATACACAATTATTACTTAAGTGGTTTTTATTTTAAACTTTATTATTTTATTTTTATAGAGATATTTTCTTAAGGGTAGACAAAATTTTACCCCTAGTGAAGTTTCAGACTTAGAACTTAGATTTTAGATTGGGCGACATTTAATTAGGGGATTTGTTTTAAAATTTCTTAATGTGTTAATTGTATTAGGGCCATCTAGGTTCGTTCCTTTATCATCATCAATGTGACGTTGCCTTCAGGACACACTACGTTCTCCAAGGGTGTCACTCACCTCTTTTGTTTCTTTACATGACGTGCCCTTCAGGATGCACTACGTTCTCTAAGGGTGCCACTCGCCTCTTGACTATTTGGTAGACATCAATAACCCCTAGAGTCAACACTCCACCAGGTGAACTTGTGGGAGACTAAGGGCTTCTAGGGAATAATTCCCTCGCCTTATTGAGTGCCCCTTAGAATCATCGTGAGCGACTGTCATAGTCTTCCCTCGTGGCATCATGGGTCCTCTCAAACTAGGTAATCATTAACCTATAGTTCGGGCCATGGTGGGAATTCTAGTAGGCTGTAGCAGGGTTGTTGTCCATACCTCTCCCTCAACCTCTCTGGTAGTTTTTTGTGGCCCCTTTACTCCATATGTGAGTCCAGTCGACAAGCTATTGTCAGCCTGCATCATCAACAAATCATGTCAGAACATATCCACATTGTATCAGCTAATCAGATGTACTAATATCACAGTAAGAAAATCAAACCCCAATAGCACACTCCCTGACTCGATCCGGAGTCCAAGGGGTTCCATCGATGCCTCTACATCCTCAAGGTCCAAAATCCTGCACACTCAGTAAAACCGAGTCAATAGCACTTGTCTATGTCAATGCAGTAAAACAACATGTCATCTACCCATAACACATAAATATAAAAGTCAAATGTCTTAGTGGCATAATAATCTGGATCACTTGCGAGCAAGTGTCCTCAAAGAATAAGTTTTCTCAGTGCACTAGAGTGGGATGTTACAGGAAGATAATCAGGCTCCACAACCAACAATAACGTATATCAATATTAATTGAAGATAATCCCATTTGACGCTTTTTGTGGTAGAAAATGTAATAAGCCAATAAATTGGGATAACCCAAAAGATAGAATAGTACTTGGGCCGATATTTCTCAAGGATATGGAAGGTTGAATGGTTAAAATTAAGCAGAATTTGAAGGAAACACAAGATAGAAATTATAGTTATGCAGATAAGAATAAAATATCTAGAGAATTTAAAGTGGCAGAGCATTTGATTTTGAAAGTTAATCGCAATAATATATCATTGAAGTTGTCAAGTTGTACAAACCCAGTAGCTATATTCTGTGGTCCATTTAAGATATTGAATAGAATGGGGACAATTGCATACATGCTTGCATTGCTTGTTTCCATGAACGTGCATAATTTATTTCATGTCTCTTTGCTGAAAAAGTATGTACATGATCCTAACCATGATATTGATTGGAATTTGATTAAGGTGGAGCCATAAGGAGACTTTCAATTCCAGCTAGTGCGTGTATTGGACAAAAAATTCAAAATTCTCTAAAATTGACTCATAGAAATGGAAAAATTTTAGGGGACCTGGTACGGTCCTAAAGATGCTACTTTGGAGCATGAATATGTGATGTGGGAAGAGTACCCACAACCTCTTAAAGAATTTTTAAATTTTGAATTATTTTTTGTATATGCATCGAGGATAGTGTCAAAATAAGGTGGGGGGGGGGGATTGTAATACCCCGGTTTTGAGACGCCATATTAAATAATGTATTTTGTTTATTTTATGAAATACCAGAGTGCCCAAACAATCAAAATAGGTCAGGGTGCCTAGGAAATGTAATACTTTGAACATTTCAAATAATAAAATACATCATTGGATCCAAAATCGACAAGGACAAGAGTTATAGGGGGATATGAATCCATGAGAGAGGGGGGATTAATGGGATAAGTATTTTTTTTATTATATTACATTTACCCACCTTGTAATTTTAGAAAGAAATAAGTGGTTACATGAGCTTCTCATGAAAATATGAGGTGGTTCTTGATTTAATGTAATTATATAAACACCCCTTGTGGGATGTTTGGGGGTTCACTCTTCGTTTTGTTCACTCTTCGTTGATTCTAATTCATTATTCCTCATCCATTATTGATCTTGGATTGGGAAGGAAAAATGAATTGTTGGGAAAGGAGCCATTGTTTGTTGGATGTAGTAATTACTAGTGCATTCCATCCATGAATTAGTGCTTGCATGCTTAGGATGCATTGGCATATACTAAAATTTGTTCACAATTGT
Source organism: Picea sitchensis (assembly GCA_010110895.2). Taxonomy (NCBI): domain Eukaryota; kingdom Viridiplantae; phylum Streptophyta; class Pinopsida; order Pinales; family Pinaceae; genus Picea; species Picea sitchensis. Next base: position 13,499 of record SNQJ01S0089784.1, read on the forward strand.
GAATCTTGAGATTCCCAACATGGAGATTCTTGACCAAATTCACTAGAGCCCTAGAAAGAGGTGGAAAACTTGAGGGATTTCATGGAAGTGAATGGGGTTCATTATCTTTGGGTGGTGTAGTATGGAGAGAAGAAATTTGGTGTGCCTTGGATTTTTGTGTGTTGAGAAACCTATGAGAGCTTGAGTGTTGAATAGTTTGGAAAGATGAATGTCACTTTGGAATGTTTCCTTGTGGATTCATATCCCTAGATTGGGGGTGACATGTTGTTGAGGCTTGGAAAAAAATGTCTATGTTTCAGTGGAACGTTCTTGGTATGCAACAAGTCAGTGATTGATTTTGTTTAATACAAGTTCTCTATGTCATGGTTTTCTTTGATTGTATGTTTATTTATGTTGTGCATTAATTACTATCTCTGAATTTTGAATTTATAATATTTACGCTTGTTGGTTATTACTATCGATTACATATTATTCATTTTATTTTATATATTGTAGCATGAATCTTCATGATTTCATGTGAGTCTTTCATGGTTCTTTATTAATAAAATGTTAGCAATCAAGTTCAAGCGTGTTCTTGAGAGTGGCATTAGCTAGTGTGTTGAGTGGTTGTGTACATTATAGTCCCAAAGGTAGATGGGGTTAGGTTCTAAGTAGAGGTGGGGATAGAGGGGGTAGAGGGGGGTAGGGATTCAATGGAAATAGGGGTCTAGTGTGGAAGTGGACTAGGGGTAGAGGTTGGGATCTAGTGGTGGAAGGGACTCATGGGAAGGGGTATGGGGTTGTTGATACATTTTCCTGACATCCATCAACTAGGATATTGGAGTGAATATTTTAAATTTTACACTTATTTTTTTACTAAGTCTTTATGCTTATTTTTTATTGAGTATTATACCATAAACCACATTTACGGAATACTCAATTTTCACCCTACACTACATCATTCAAATTGCACCCTCATGACTTTGTCTTTTTAGCGACTTAGTATTTACTGAGTCTTGTACACTTAGTTTTTACTAAGTCTTATATTTAGTTTCATGCATTACCCTACCTCCACAACCTGCTTTTCTTCAATACTCAATTGACTCTTACCACTTATGCATTACCCAAATTGCACCCTTTTAACTTAGTCATTTTACTGAGTTTTAAACTTAGTTTTTACTGAGTCTTATACTTAGTTTCTTGCATTACCCTACCTTCACATTTCCCTATTTCTAGGTGGTTCTATTTTCTGATTTTTATTATTTCATGAAATTAATCATTATATTCCAAAGTTTTATTACTTCCCCTCCTTTTTATATTGGGACATGTGGCAATGGCGTGGACCTACCATATTTGGACACATGGAAGTGAGGTGGACCTATCCCTGGGTGACATGTGGCATTGAGGTGGACCTATCACATTGTGACACATGGAATTCAGGTGGACCTACCCAGGTGACATTTGGATGATATTTATTGGACACATAGATGGCTAGGAAAGTGTTTTTGGCGTGTTGGAAATGACATGACAACCAATAGTTACATTGTGCACAAGCTATGAAGGGTTAAATAGTTCTCTCTATTTCACACACAAATAACGTGGGGATGAATTTGTCTTATAAACATGTATGATAACTATTCCCCAACAGATGTGGAATAAATGGGGTGGATTTCTAATCAAGGGCTCAAAATTCATTTGCATAGATAAACAATTGTCAAGTCTTCATCTTCCCAAGGCCAGAACTTTTGATCTCGATGTCCAAATTGAGAAAAGAATAGATAATTGAAAAGATAGAGACGAGAAGAACAATTTGGAATTGGTTTCAATGCATGAAATGATGACTATCATTCCCTAAAAGTCAAAATGATGATATTTTCTATCTTGATGCTGAGTTATTTTTGAATTTTTTATTGAAATAAATTCTTGAGCTCCTAAAGAGGGTCCCATTTGATGTCATAACTATCTAAGTTTACATTTACAAAAGGGAAAATAAAAACCTAGCGAAAAGTAGTTTCAAGAAGAGAAGATATAAAAGAGCAGAAGAAGCATATTCAAAGGGTTGATAGTCACGATCTTTTGCAATATGGGGATGAATTTGTCTTATAAACATGTATGATAACTATTCCCCAACACATGTGGAATAAATGGGGTGGATTTCTAATCAAGGGCTCAAAATTCATTTGCATAGATAAACAATTGTCGAGTCTTCATCTTCCCAAGGCCAAAATTTTTGATCTCGATGTCCAAATTGAGAAAATAATAGATAATTGAAAAGATAGAGATGAGAAGAACAATTTGGAATTGGTTTCAATGCATGAAACAATGACTATCATTCCCTAAAAAGTAAATAAAAATAAGGAATATTTTCTATCTTGATGACGAGTTATTTTTGAAATTATTTTTATTGAAATAAATTCTTGAGCTCCTAAAGAGGGTCCCATTTGATGTCATAACTATCTAAGTTTACATTTACAAAAGGGAAAATAAAACCCTAGCTGAAAAGTAGTTTCAAGAAGAATAATAGGAGATATAAAAGAGGAAAATAAACATATTCAAAGGGTTGACAGTCATGAGCTTTTGCAGTGGTGAAGAGTTTGTAAGAAACAAGTTTTTCCCTTTCCAAGATTTTGTGAATTAGTTTTCTTAACTTTCTTCCTCACCTTTCTTTCTTCTTGGTTCTTTCCATCAATTTTTCCATGTATGCTTGGAAATAAAGAATATCTCAATTTGGTATCTCTTTCTCCAAATTCTTCTATTCAATCTTCATGATATTCCAGTTCTAGAGGAGAAAAATATCTACTTGTAAAAAAACAAATGCAATTTAATTCAGTTTATCTAATTTTCATTGAGATATTGTTGTGGTTGTTTCAACTCTCTTATTTCATAGATTTTTAAACTTGTTACATTTGGGATATTATTATAAATTTATCCCACAAAGAACTATTTCGGGGCTTTACGTTAGTGATTTTTCATAATTTGAGCCTAAAGCATGTGATTTCAAATGTACTATCCATCAAAATATCTTTTGAGTTGTAATGAAGTGTCCATGTAAAGTTTTGAGATGACCTATCCATTTTACTTTTATTTCATCTTGCAAATTCATAGCCGATTCCGGGTTCAAATTATTTTAAAAGGAAGGAAGAGTATTTTTTGAAACAAGACTCCAAACCCCGTGGATACAAATATCTGCAGATATAATTATTTTTGTTTATTAAATAATATGATGTGCTTGACAATTACATCTATATATAGGAATTTGTACATATGTATATAAAAGTATGTACATATCTATATAAGTGTTTCATTGGAATATATTTTGGTTTCTTCTATTGCATGCATCTAACATTAGAAGAATAATATTCCATGTGTCAAGAAAGAGGATTACCACCTCTATAAAAATGTAGGAGGATTTACCCTCATGATGTTATCTTAAAGTCCTTAAAACAGTCTTTTAGATCAACAATTTTGGTGACCATACTGGGGACAAACAAAGAATGGTTTTGCAAACCAAAAATTAGAAGGATTCATTTTCAAGAAATCTGATACTTTCTTTTATGATCAAATATTATTGAAAAACTAGAAGATATCTAGTTCAAGCCTTGGAAATAGATTTGGTAAATTCTTGTTGAATGGTTTAAGATGAAATGGGTTCTTGAAAACATCATTCAAGGAGAATAAAATGACCTTGAAGACATGCTATTGTAGTTTTAGGAACACGTTACTTGGGCCAATTTATGTAGAATCAAATAAGCATCCAATATTAGAGAGGATGACCTCCTTGGCGACTCCATTATTAAAACTTTGGATTTTGAAGAAACATGCCCTGGTGACTATTGAAACATAAAGTATTGATGGTTCATCACACATATCCTTAGTTCAGTTAGTCAAGAGGTCAAACTACATCGGGACATAGTCGGTTGGGTGAATGACCAACAAACTACACCAGTCGTTTGGGTAGTTGATGTGGTTTTCGGTCGGATAGTCAACTAGAAGTCAAAGATAATCGGGTGGCGGATCGAACAAACTTGAAATAGACTACGTGTAGGATATATAGTCGGTCGGATTGAATCTTTACGAGCTAGCTTGATAGAGGGAATTTTGTGGAGTCAACTCTAATCATCGATGATTATATGTGGACAATATCTTATGTATTTTATGAAAGTCAGTTGGATATTGAGACTATAAAAGAAGAACCCTTGGGTCATTATGATTAAATGAAATGATGCGCAATATGCAACGTGATGTTCTCATCATAGTACTTTGTTCTTAATTGTTGTAATGGTGTCTTTAGATGCCACCTTTGTTCTTAAAAATTTCTTGTCCCTCTTTGACTGTCTACAATACTAATTCTCTATTTAATATCGTGTTCCATTTCATTCCCCAACATGGTATCAAAGATAATGGTTTGAAAACCTTTACCTGTTATCTACAGACCTTGCTGAGTCAAACATATTTTGTGATTCAATCTAGGTCGGTGGTTTGCTGATTGGAACTTATTGAAACAAAATGAGTATGTCTAGATATTGAATATGTCTTCAAAAATTGATCCTATTTTTATGAATGGATAAAATTATGAAGTATGGGATCCATATATGGAAACTATGTTGAAAAGTAAGGGAATATGGAAGTACACTAAGGTCGCAATCCCAAATCCGACAAATGCTTCAACAAAAATTTTTATTGATGGAAAGGAGGATGAGGCTGTAGGGGCCATCACAACCTACATATCATGGGAAATGTACTTTCATATAAGTGGATTTGACTTTCCACATCTGGTCTGGAATAAGTTCAATACCATGTTGGACCAATTCGATGAAGCCATGTCATGCAGTTGGAGAAAGAGTTGATCTCTCTCGATTTTCATTCCTCTGAAAGAATGGAGGACTATTTATCATGTGTTAAGGAAATATAGTTGAAGTTGAGAGAATGTGGTGAGAACTACAATAAGAAGGATGGAAAACTGATTGAGTTGGTCCTAATAAATTTCATAACACCATTTGATGTGCTTGTATCGATATTTTTCACCAACTAGAAAACATGAAATCAATATGGTAAGGACTACTCCTTTGAATGTTTTTTGTGAAATTTTGATTATTGATCAGCATAGATTTCTTAAAGAAGGAAATATTGGTGGTAAGAACCAAGCCCACTTTCTCAAGGTTAAGGGAAAGATGAATTCCAAAAATAAAGTGAAGACTAATGCTTCTGCATAGAAACCTGCACATACTGACCAGGGACCCCAGAGACAACCACAACAAAGTCAAAAGAAGAAGACATGTTGGTACTATGAAAATACTATACATGTCGAGAAGAAATGCTTCAAGAAGAAAGATGATTTAGAGGATAAGTTTAAAGGACTTGAAGGAGACTTGTTGCTCATCGACCCGGTGATAATTTTATCTTCGACATCGAGACTTCTTAGGCCTTGATGTCTCACATTGTGCAAAATGAATGGGTTTTTGACTCTGGGTGCACTCATCATATGGTGAAATATTCCACTTTATTCACAATACTGAGTAAAGATGAAGAAAGTAGAATCTATGTTGCAGAGGACTTTTCTTTGGATGTTGTTGGTTAGGGTGATGTAACCTGTGGACATGGTAAACTTTTTTACTTCTATAATGTGCCAAATATTATTTCCAATATATTGTGTGTTTCTCAGTTGACTCACACAAGTGATATTGTGGAATTCTATCCAGATTGGTTCTATGTTTGAAATTTGAAGAAAGGGTAGTTTATTGTTGTTGACAAGCTTCTAGACCCGACATAAAACTTATACAAGTTATATGAATCAAATCGACCTAAATCTGAACCGACTGCACTTATTTATCACACTAATGAGAGAAGTCAAATTTGGCATGAACGACTCAAACATCCGAATTTTCGAAGTCTACAAACACTAGAAACTAAGAACATGGTTGTTGGTTTATTGAAGGTGTTTCCCCCTGAAGGTGTATGTAAGGGTTGTGTACTTGGGAAGAATCATCATGAACCCTTTAAATATGAAAAAGCGTGGTGAGCACATAACCTACTATAATTGGTTCACAGTAATGTTTATTCTATCAATTTACCTTCACTTCCAGGTGAAAGGTACATTTTGACTTTCATTGATGATTTCTCTCATTTTAGATGGGTCTTTTTCCTGAACAATAAAATTATTGTCTTTGATAAGTTTAATGAATTTCGAGCCTTTGCTAAAAAACAATGTGGTTGACCCATCAAGTGCTCGAGATCAGCCAATGGTGGTGAGTATGTCAATCGAACCTTTGAAGAATATCTGTTTCATTCTAGTAATGACTTCCAATGATCAGTTCCTCACACACCTCGACAAAATGGAGTTGCCGAATGCAAGAATCAAACATTAGTCGAAATGGATATATTTCTTCTACAAGCCAAAGACCTTCCTCCTTACTTTTGGGTTGAAGTAGTTTGTTGTTCGTTCAATGGCTCCAATAGAGAAATGGTATGGAAAGAAAACTTATGTTGGCCACCTCCATGTGTTTGGATGTGTTGTCTAGGATCAAATTCTTGATGATTATCGAAAGAAATTGGATGCAAAGAGTCATGGTTTCATAATGATGGGATACTTTGAAGATTCAAAGTCCTATCAAATGTTTGATCCTATCTAACGACATATTATTACCTGACGTAATGTTTGGTTTGATGAGAAGTATTTCATAGTTAAGTTGGTGAATGCCTCCTATGGATTACTTTAGGATGCTCCCTTTGATACTATCTCAAACACTAGTTCTCTTGCTCCCCTCTTCAGTTTTTTTACTAGTCCGTCAAAATTTCTTCATGTTTCGACTTGAATGTCCATCTCTGAGTAATCTAGTCTGAAATAATATATTTCAATTGGTCCACTGACTCAAGAACCTCTAACTTTTGATCAACCTACTGGAAGTATTTCTTATTGATATGTTTATCGTGCCAGCTAGATCTCTGTTGTTGAATAACACATGTGTACTACAGGGTGAACAAGCGTGCTTCATCTAACTCATTGAGCTGTTGTAAGCGATGTGTGTGTGCCTTTGTAATATCCAATACAATTTCTTGGGCCATTCTTAGAGTCTTGATCTCAAATTCAATTGGAAAGATAGGTTCTTTTCCAAAGACTAGATGATAAGGAGAGTAGCCAATAGTGTTACGCCATGTTGTGTGATAGGTGCATAAGAAATTTGGAATCTCGATTGCCCAATTTTGATGGTTTGTTGAGATTGTTTTTGGCAAGATTGCCTCCAATACTTTATTGGTAATTTCAACTTGTCCTTTTTCCTGTGGGTGGTATGGGGAGGTAACTCTGTGTTTAATGTGATAATTGCGTAGAGTGGCCGTGATTTTATGTGTTGTAAATTGCGACCCTCCATTAGTGATTACTTCCCTGGGTAATCCATAGAATAGAATTAATTCAAAGAGGAACTTGATGACTGCTTCCTCAGTTGCGTTTGGCAAGTCTATTGCTTCTACCCACTTGGTCATATAGTTTGTTGCAACTAGTATATAGGCTTTCTAGTTTGATTTTGGGCTGAAGGGGCCAACAAAGTCCAGTTCCCATCTCTCAAAAGGTTTTGCCACCACTTGTGCTTGTAGGGGCATTTTATCATCTTGGCCTCGTGGACCCATCCTTTAACAGTTGGTGTAGGCCTAGACATATTTCTTTTCATATTTGAATATTGAGGGATAATAGTATCCCATCTGTAAAACCTTATGCCGAGTTTTATGGTCTGAAAAATGTCCACCAAAGGGATCATCATGACCCGCCTTCAAGACATCGTAAATTTCATCATCTCTTACACATCTTCAAATCTGAATATCATACCCTGTGTGGAAAAGATATCCACCAATCCAAGTGAACCGTGCACTGCGTTGAACAATGAGTTTCCTTTATCTTGATGATTGGTGTCCTGGTAGTTTCCCAACTGCCAGATAATTCACCACATCAACATACCACAACGTCCTAATAGTGACAATGAACAAGTGTTCGTCTGGAAATTGGTCTTCAACTATCAAAGAGTCATTTGTTTTGGGCACGCGAGACAGGAAATCTACAACGAGATTCTCTCTGTTGGGATGATCCTTGATGGCGATGTTAAATTCCTTCAACAGTAATAACCACCTAGTAACCCGTCCATTAGTAATTGGTTTTTTATATAAATATTTAATAACAGAATGATCATTATACAGAATAAATTGATAGATTATTATATAATGGAGAAATTTATTAATAGCATGTATAACGACTAAAAAATCTTTTCTATTACTGTGTAATTTAATTCTGCAGGAGTAAGATTTTTGCTAATAAAATAAATATTATAAGGTTTCTTGTCTTCTTCCTATCCAAGGACATTGCCTATGGCGATATCCGATGCATCTGAAGAGATGTGAAATGGTAATTTCCAGTTTGGTCCTCTCAGCATCGGTGTTGTTGAAACTAGCCTTTTGAGCTCTGCAAATGAAACATCACACTTATCAAACCACTAAAATTTCACATTACCACTTAAAGCATGTAAAGGTGCAACTATTCTTGAATTTTTTTCTGTGAATCTGTAGTAATATCCTACACAACCAAGGAAACTACGTACCTCATTTTCTGTACGAGGTGTAGGTAGATTAAGGATTACCTCTATTTTTGTTGGGCCTACCTTGATACCATCTATAGAAACATAGTGTCCCAGTACCACACCTTTAGTCATCATCATATTTAATTTCTCATGACTCAAACATAGCCTGGTAGCAATGCATCGTTCCAATACCTTCTCCAGATTTATTAAGGCTTGATCAAAGTCAGTACCATAAGGGGTGAAATCGTCCATGTAAACTTCAAGATATTCATTAATCAAATCAGAAAATATGCTTAAAATAGCTCTCTGGTATGTAGTTGGAGCATTACATAATCCAAAGGGAAATACTCTATATGTGAAGGTACCCCAGGGACATGTAAATGTAGTTTTATCTTTGTCTTCTGGAGCAATATGAATCTGATTATAACTGCTAAAACCATCTAGGAAGGAGAAAAAATTGTTTCCCTTCTAAAGTATCAAAGACCTGATCAACAAAAGGTAGTGGAAAGTGGTCCCTATGGGTATATTTATTGAGTTCTCTATAGTCTACACAGATTCCCCACTTCCCATTATTCTTGGGGACGATTACTAGTGGAGAGAGCCACCGGCTGTCTGAAATAGGATATATGAAATCTACATCCAACAGTTCCTATAACTCTTCTTTAACAATGTCCCTAAGATAAGGATTCAATATCCGTTGGGGCTGTCAGATGGGTCGGGCATCTTTCTCAATATAGATATGATGTGTAAATATTTGGGTATCAATTCCCTTCATGTCGGGCTACTCCCAAGAAAAATCCTATTGATATTTAGAAAGGATCTAAATCAATTTTTGTTGTTGTTGCTCATTCAAATTAGCATTAATATTCAGAAACATCCCTGGTGCAATTTCAACTGATATGCTAGTATGGATAGAAGTAGTGGGAATCTGTTTCTCCATCGGTTCTTCCAAAGGATCTCCCTATGCTTCATTATCTAAAACAACTTTTAGCAGTTGACATGTTGGGTTTCCTATAACGACTGGGCTGTTAATGAATCTATTGATCACATCATCTTCTAGTTGATTTTTGAGCCCAAGAGATTCTTCCAATGTGACATGAGATCATAGGTTTTCTTCTGGATATCTAGGTGGTTGCAACTGCTGATGTATGATAAGAAGATTTGGTTTAGCTGGAGGATACAAGATAAGTTTCTTTGTGGCACTTCATCTAGAAATTTTCAAATTGGCTATGCAACATCCTATGTATGCATCTGTTGTTTCTAGCCACGGTCATCCTTGTATTAATGGGTCTCCATCGAGTCTACTTCTTCGGTTGATAACTAGGAAATCATATGGGTATTCCCAAGAGTCGAGAGAGATTACTATTTATTGTAATGTGCCCACTAGTTTAACCACCAATCTATCAACCAATTCTAACATAATTGAAGTAGTTTCGAAGAAGGTGATACCCAGGACATTACAGGTCTTGATGGTCAGAATATTGATGGCTGCCCCAAATCCACCAGTGTATTTGGAAGAAAACATCCCTGTATCTAAACTGTTACCATGAGATTCCCTGGGTTTGTATACTTGATTGGCTCCTTCTTGCCTAAAATAAGATCAGGAAAAGTTCCTACCATGTGAACAGTTTATGGGTCCTTAGTTTTCCTTCTAGGCTTCTTTCCACATAATTCCTTAATTATTTTTGCATAAATTGGGATGTCTTGTAAATCCTGGAGGAGTGTAATTTTAACACATAGATTATTTAGTTCCCCAACGATATCAAAGTTAGGATATACAACTATTTTTTCTATCATTATCCTCTCGGGAAATGGGGGAGGAGGAATTACATCAAGATTATTTTGCTCGACTCTGTTTCCCCCTTTTTTTGTCTCTTCTGTTATGCCCACATTCGATGGTTTTATCGTTGGTTGTATATTATTCTCATTCTCATGTTCTTTATGAATGTTACATTTCTAAGGAGAAATTATATGCCTTGATCTTAACTGAAGTTCACTACATCCTATAGAGTTGATTTCACACTAAAAATTCTTGACAATTTTCACAAGTTGGGTTGGTCTGTTATTAGGATTCAGGTTGGGTTGAGCTGGTATTTGAGGGTGCATTTGAGGTTGAGGATTCTGGGGTAGTTGAAGTGAAGCATGTAAAGTGGGTTGAGCTTGAGGAGCCATCCCCATGGGTTTATTGGTCATTCCCAATTGGGCGCTTCTAGTTTTGATTCCAATTGGGGGCTTGGGCAACTGTGTTAGCCCATTGTGACGGATAGGGGTTATTATTTGAATTCTACCAAAATGGGGTAGGGTATTGCAAGTTAGGCTAGGTGGGATTTACAGCTGGTTGATTTGGCCAGGGTGTAATAGGATATTGCTAAGAATTCCAAGTGGGGTTAGCAAATGGTTGGCCCTTCCACGTGTTTCCAAAATTATGATGTTGATTATATTGCCTAGAAAAGAAAGAAGAACGATCTTGTAGCATACCTAGGGGTCGAGCCTACCATTGGTGACCCTGAGCCATCAAATATATTGGTTTTGTTTCATCTTCTGCTTCTTTAAATACAAATTTTAGTATTGGGAGTGATGGACATTGTTCTGTCGCATGGTCTTTGGCACAGATGGCACAAATCCGAAACACATCCAAGGGACACTACCTCGAACCATGTTTCCTTCTGCATCGTTGAAAAAGTGTGGCCAACGACTGCTCTTCTTCTTCTTGTTTCTGTTTAACCTGTAGAACATCCAATTGTGTAGTCAAGGTACTCAAAATGTTTGTTTTAAAATTTTCTAGAAGATTACCAACTTCTGCTCGGGTGACACCCCCGCTAGTAATGTTACTACTTCTGGTGAGGGGAGTCTGTATTCTTGATCTGGTTCGTGTACTTCCACATGAACACCTGATGCAAAATTGGATAATGTTATCATATGTTTCTTGATAAATAACACCTTTTCCCATTAAATTCGATGTTTCTACCCATTCATCCTTCATACCTTTTATTAGAGTGGCTTTAAGTACCTCACCTGGTAATGTAGTGTAAGGTGATATCTGCAAGTTATATTGAAACCTTTCAACATATTCTTATAGTGTTTCATTTTCTTTTTCATTCATTTTAAAGATTTCATCTTTTAAATCCCTGGTTCTACAGTAATCTTGATATTTCGTAAGGAGGTATTGTTTCATTTCATCCTAAGAATTTAGAGTTCCTCCCCCTAATCCCATAAACCATCGTAAAGCCTCCCCTTTCAAGGTGGAAGGAAATATTTTTAGTTTTTGGGGTTCAGAGGTGTAGTCATAGCCTCTACATAGGGCATCAAACTCGAATAAGAACGCGTCAGGGTCCTTTGAGATCAATTTGTTGAAGGTTGGAATATTCTGTAGTGGAATGGCTTTCATTGGGGCATTAGAAACCATTTCAACTATGGGGTATTCCAAAGTGGAATTCTGGGGTCATGGTGGATTTTGTTGTGCCATTTGGTTGAAAATGTGCCAATAATCCTCGGGGATTTCTTGGTCTGGGTGTTATATATGAGGTGATTGATTACGTGGTACCTTAGAAAATTTAATCGTGCTACCTTTGTCTAGGATTTAAAATATTCCTTATCCTATTAGGATCACAAGAGATCCAGGTTCAGGTGGTGGTGGGTTTGCTTCAACAACCCCACTAGTCTCCCCTTCTCATTCTTTCAGATTACAAGAATTTCCCTCGTCTAAAGGACTGGACAATGGAGTATGTTTAATTTGGAATCTTTGTTCAATCCCTTCAGTTCCGCTATGAACCTCAGCATGAGMTGCAKTTTGTGAATTTTMTTCTTGAGRGATTCCAGTAGAACCTTTTCGAGGTCCAACCGAGGCTTGAGATTCAAMTTTTYAGATGATTTCATCTATGAAAKTACTCCTTCCAKGGGGYACCAAGCCCTRGTATTTTGTAGTTTTTGGTGGGGGTATTTTATTTTCAGGTTCTTTCTTCTTATTCATACACACTAACACAAATTCTATGCACCTATATAAGCTCTATGCATCAGCTGAAGGTAGGTGTTGGAACAAGCATTTTACTTGTTTCCTACGTAGGGTCTTACCTTCCATTTTTAATACGTCATCCTATAGAGATGCAACTTGTGATATATTTGACATTATCCCTGACAACGATGCCAAATTGTTGGGCTCTTAAGATGTCCTAAAAACAACCTTTGTCTGACATTAATTTATCAACTGAGGATTTGTCTTCTCTTTCAAGAATGTCAACAAAGTCTATGTAGATAGTCATGGAGGTTCAAATCATGTAGATAATTCAGTTAAAGGAAATCTGAGCCTCTCTATTTTATTTCAGTGATCAAGTCCTTCACACATTCATTAAAAAACTCTAAAATGGATAACTCGCTCAACAAAATTGTAATCTGGTCAATAACACAATGTGAATCAAAACATCAATCAATTTGTTGAATTCATCTAACTAAGAAATTGTAATTTAATCTGTGAAAACACTTAATGAATCAATCTATCAACAATTATTTAACCTGCTGGAAAAGAACAACGAATTATTGTAAAATCAAGAAGGAACAACAAATGTGAATTTAAGCGAAAGGAACAACAAATGTGAATTTGATAAAATTAATAGCGTATGTGAAAATCAAAGGAATCCACATGCAATAAACTAGCATTAATGGGAAATGGAACAACAATCGTCAATCTTCAAATGAAACACCTATCCTCTATAATTGAACAACATAACCAATTCATGGAAGAATCAACACACTCACGAATTTATCTTAACTATTGGAAGGAAATTTTAATCACAGAACTGAAATAGAATTGATATAATTACAGATTAAATAATAACTCCTTATGACTGGGCCCACAGTCTTCAAAAGGTACTGTTGCTAAAAATTCGGTACGCAAAGATGATCAAAACACTCAAGGTTTTCATTAATTCCATAACTGGTAAATTATTTACAATGGACTACTTGCACAGAGAAATTTAGAGATCTAAATGTTTGATTGAATTTCTTGTATGTTTCTCTATTGTTCATCATCCTCTATATATTACAATGACATGAGTAAATTAAGCTATGCTGAGGATCGAGGGATCCTCAGGATTGCTTTTACTATTTATAAATATTACAAAATAAAGAGTCAATCCTCCTCTAAACTACTTTGCGCCTGATTCCTTCGATCTTTAATGGCTTATGTATCTTTAGGATCTCTTTAATTATCTTGAGGTAACATCGATTGCCCATTTTCTGCAATAAAATCAAACAATTCAAACCGACATTCAAAAATTATCTAATATCACTCAATATCATTTATAGAAGACTTTTTAATCATTTTATTTCCTAATTACGTATAATTAATAGAAAATTCAATCAAGAATGTATCATAAACCATGGTAATAAGGAGGATATTTGTACCTTTTTCTCAATTCAATAGTAGGATGATGGTTCTTTCTGTCATTCATTCGTTCATCCACTTGCTCACTCGTTCATTCATACCGTCCTTACCTATCACTCATTGATCTATCCTCACCCATGTCTTGGCTTGGGAAAGGGAAATGAACTGTTGAATATTAGCCATGATATTGTTGGTTGTAGTGGTCGCTGGTGTAATCTATCCATGACTTGAGGCCTGCATGTCTGAGATGCGTTGGCCCATGTCTAGATTTATTCACAGTTGTGAGTCATGAGAGTTCCAACATTGATATTTTGGACCAGTTGCATTGGATCCCTGGAAGGAGAACGACTTCCTGAAGGACTGCATGGTAGAGAAGGGTGGAGGTCCATTCTCTTGGGTGGTGCAGGTTGGGTAGAAGAGATATGGGTACTTGGATTGTTGCAAGTGCTGGGAAAGCATATGAGAGGTTGAGTGCTAATTGGTTTGGGAATCCAAGTAACACTTTGGAACCGTCCTTCTGGATTCATATCCTTGTCTCGGGGGTGACACTATTGTTGAGATTTGGAATAGTAGTGTCTACGGTTGGGTGGAATATCCTTGGTCTGCAGCCAATTGGTGTCTTCTTTATAAAGATAAGTTCTCTTTGTTATGGTATTATTTACCTATATATGAATGTATTTCGCTATGTATTTATTTATCATTTAATTAAATCTTTAGAATATGCATTCTTGCTGGTTATTGATGTGCATGTCGTCATATTGGTAAGAGAAACAATTCCTAGGGTGGGCTTGAAGGTGGCGTACCCTAGCCTTTGGGTGGTCGGGGTGTGTTACATGCATATTATAAATTATATGTGATGAAGGTAATGGTATATGTATCTATGAATCTAGTTCATTGTGCTTGTTTTTAAATGATTGTGCTTTTATACATTTTACATTTGAACTTTAAGTAGATACTCGATGTTATAATTTAAATTAAGTATTTTTTCTTCGAACCATATATTATCCACTTTATTTTATTAGTTGAATGCATTTAATTTATAGTTGAATATGCCTGTTTGAAATTGATTTTGACGTTATACATTATACCTTTTAGTTCTAGTTGGTTGACTGTGTAGACTATGTTTGTTTTTAATTGATTATGATATTATACATTATAAGTCTCATATTTAAGTAGGTGATAGTGTTGGATTACTGAGAGGGGGGGGTGAATCAGTAATAGATCAATATAATCCTTTTTCACCATAAAATGCAAATGTTATATCAATGTATCATTATCATCCAATAGTTTCAGGGTAAATAAACAATGAACAAATGAGAAATAACACACATACATAGTACACCAGTGTTTTACGTAGAAACCCAAAGCGGGAGAAAACCATGGAATGATTTTTCTTTATGTCTTTAAGAATTACATTCATTTGAAGCACCAAATTCCTTTGTTTTCTAGCTGCAACTAGAAGGAGGCTCCAACCCCCTAGTTTCTCAGGATACAACCCGAGGGAAGATCCAACTCCCCAATTCTCTGGCTACAACCAGAAAGAGGCTACAACTGGAAGGTGGATACAACCACATTTTCTTGCACCATCCAACCGCCTTGAAGTATAAGTAGAATGATGGAACCACTGTAACACTATCACTATGATATATACTGATGTAAACCTGTACCAATCAATCTGCACCAAACAACCTGTACCAATAACCTAAACCATGCATAAACCATGCATCAACCTGTAATCAACTTGTACCATAAACAAATGCATCAACCATGCACCAACCTGTACCAAAAAACATGTAATTAACTTGTACCATAAACAAGTGCATCAACCATGCACCAACCTATACCTCAACATGTACCATGAATAAGTGCATCAACCATGCACTAAACCTATAGGAATAACTTGTCACAATAGCACGTCCAAAAGACCTATCACAACAACCTGTCTCATCAATATTATCAACCAAATCATATCTACTCACCAAGACCAATATCCAAGAAAACTCTCAAAGATGTGCATCAACCAAGCATAACACAACAACTCATAATCATCACCAATATCAATATGTGCTTCTAATAATATACAAAAACAAGTATGCTATATCATCCATAAACCATGTGTCAACAATAC
>SNQJ01S0089784.1:29556-68713 GCA_010110895.2 Picea sitchensis
TCTTGACTTATGTAACAATAATGTAGAAGTTTGGTATGGTAGATTCAATTTATTTGATTCTCATATTTGTGACTATTATTTATTCAATAGATCCATCCATTGCTACATAGGAGTAGGAAACTGATTTATAGAGTGTGGGTGACATAGGAGGCACGTCGGCACTCGGGTCTCAACGATTGCAATGCCCGGACACCAAAAGCACACCACAACAATATTGTTGAGTTCACGATACACAAGAGGGTCATGGGACCCATCACTTCGAGTCTCGGCAGTTGGAGAGGTGAGACACAAGAATGCAACAATGGTTGCAAATTTGCAAGATGTGAGAAGGCGAGAAGGTCGTGGGACCCAACACTTCGGGTCTCAGTGATTGAATCACCCAACACAAAAATGAAATGAAACGAATTCTCCCGAGTCGCGATATTGTGAAAAGACTCAACGCTTGGGGATTTTTAGTATCTGTGTGTTGGAAGGTGAAGGGATCTATTGCACGAGCCATGATCTCACCAGAAAAAGAAAACCAGAAATGGAGTTTACAAACTCAGCAACCCAAAATTATAAACGTAGAGCATTCCAAACACAGAATAACAGATTTTATTCAAAAATACTTTCAAGATTCTTGTCTATCACCTCAATTACAATTTCAACTGTGGTATTTAAACATTAACAAAATTCCCCTTCGATCTTCNGGTTATCTCCGCTACCTTTCCTTACACAACCTCGTGTTTAGCCCCTGTGTTAGAGGGGGGTCCTGAATAACTTTCCGTAACTGGACTTCTACACTCCCTATTGATAGACTCCGATGTTTGGTTTGGGTGGCCTTGGAGAATTTACTCTCTAACCTATTCCAAGGCCCTATTCCTGAGCTAGTGTATGCACCCTACAAACATAAAAGTCTAATTGCTTTTAGTTAGCGTTGCTTTTAATGGGATTTTTTTTAAGTCACAAGGTTTGAAAGTGAAACTGATGGTGTGTAAAAAGACTCAAATCAAAATGCACAAGAAATGCGTGGAAACAAAACTTTTACTAAAATGCAAAACCAACAACTTTTCAACAAAAGACTTCTTTTCTTTTCAAGATTACTAAGATTTCATGCAGTAACTATGAAATACTTTCGCTCAGATCTGCGAGCTACTTATGTTTGACATGCACTGCAAAAACTTATGCAAAAATACTTCTTTCCTAGCTACTGATGCAACAACACAATCTCCAAATCAAGAAGAAAATGAAACCCTTTTTTTATTTTTTTATTGCAAAATAACGCAACAAGGAAAAATGATGACAAGAACAAAACCAAGAGAATGAAAAGAAAACTCTAGCTTAAAGCACAGATCGAAAAAAGAATCAGAGCACAAAATGCAAAAAGCAATCAAGACAGCATCGATTCTAACACTTGCCTAAAAACCATAAAACAAATATTTTTTCTCTTTTGTCTTTTCTATCAAAACATCAACTAACAAACACAGGCTAAGGATAAGATGCCCTAACCCGCTGACTGTGCAGCTCCAGACTCTCAGCCCCTGAGAGGAGCTCTTCTCACCACAGGAGGGGATGACTGCCCCACCCAAGCTGAAAAGCTACCAATCTAACCCGCGACTGTCACCAAGACAGCACGCGTGTAACCGCATGCTGAGCTACAACAGCGCACGGGTACCCGCGGGCTAGACTCAAGCAGGCCGCGGGTTTGTATAAAAGTTAAGATAAAGCAACACATAGGCAGTTCAGACCTGAAAAAGGCCTCTGGTATTGACAACTAGGGTCTCTAAAAGGCTTGGATGTTATTACTTCAACAGAAAAAGAAGATTTGCAAAAAAGAAAACTAATGCTAAGAATGACCAAAACAATAAGGCAGACTGAAGAACAAGACAATAAACCAATCAAGACCCAGATAGGATCTAGAAAGCCCCCTGAGAAGGTAAAACTTCTGATAGGGAAGAGGGGACTGCCTCTTAAGCTTCCTGGGCTCTACACGCTACTGAAACCACTACAGCAAGTGTTCAAACGCGGGCTATAGAAGGTTAGGGCGCGGGTCACACGCGTGCAGGCCTTATGCAGGCCGCGTGTACCTCTGTGTGTCCCAAGAATAAATGTCAAGCGTCAGTCAAGGAAAACTGGTATTGATAACCAGGTTCCCTGCTAGCTTTTGACCTAACAGAAAACAAAAATAAACAAAGAAACAGAAAATGAACTTCTTTGAACTACCCAAGAGCCTCTAATGAAATCCGGAAACCCTAAGAGTAAAATATCCCGAGTGGAATCGCCAATTCTGTTGTGGGGTATTCTACCCTACAGACTAACAATCTAGGGCTTAAACTTGTATGCAGATCATGACCCTTCATAAGCTACTTTTAACCTTCTACCCTGAATCTAAAACCCTTTTTCACAAGAAAACAAGGGAAGAACCAACTAACCTTGTTATCGACGGTTGGTGTAGATCCTCCGTTGAGCTTTATCTCCTTGCTTCTGCTGCTCCTTCCAAAAAGCGATCCTGCAATCAAGACAAAACTATGCATGCATGCTATTGTTCTACTAGAGGGTTAGAGATCAAACACAAATCACATAAAACATATAAGACTCATGTATTTGGGACGGGAAAAGTATCTTTTTATTAATCTCAATATGAACCAACTTACAATGATTTTAGAGACCGACCACCGCTCCTCAATCCTGATCCTGGGCTCCTCCTCTTCTTTGTCCTCCAACTACTTTTCTTGAATTCTCCTAAAGATTGAGGAAAGGCTAAAGGGTTGGGAGAAAATGGATTCGGCAATTGGGCAGAGTTTCTTTTTTATGATTTTCCTCCTTTGAATAGTACCCCTACCCCTTCTTTTATAGGCTAGAAGGAGCTAGGGTTTTAGACGAACTCTCGGCCATGCATGGCTGGGAGTTCCAGTTAACTGAACCAAAATCTTTTCGTCCCGGTGGAAACTTTCCTGATTTTTTGCTTTGTTAGGTAAACGCGGGCTGCAGTGGGCTAGCCCGCGTTCCAACGCGTGCAGTATAAGGCCAACAAGCGTTCCAACGCGCCCAGTGAGAGGTTAGGGCGCGAGTTTCTTGATTTAAGTGGTTTTTCAAGGTTTTATTCAGCATGGCTTTGGCAAGGAAGAGACATGAGTTGGCCTGATGCCAAGTAAGCCTGTGTGGTGCATTTTAGGGTTATAACACTTCACATGGCCATAACTCTCTAACCGTGAGGAGTGATGTGACATTCCACATACCACTGGAAATGGCATAAAATGTACTATACATATAGAATATTATTGCTTGCAAATATAGAAAAAATCATACCATTATCCAGCAAACAAACTTGGATCCATTACCCAAACCTGGGTTCTCCAACTTCACATGGCCATAACTCTCTAACCGTGAGGATTTATGTGGTGTTTCACATACCAACCGAAATGGCATGATATGTACTACCCATCTAGAATAGCCCTACCTTCAAATTTATTAAAACACATACCATTATACATCAAACAAACTTGGGTCCATTACCCAAACCTTTGTTCTACCAGAATTAGGTACCAAACTTTCTCCAAGGGTTGACATCAATCACTAAGGGTTGAAATCAATATACAATATCACTCTCCAATGGTTGACATCAATGACAACCAAAAATCCATACCAACTATCCATCAACCTAAGCCAACTGTCTGACAATCTCCCCCTTTGGCATTGATGGCAACACGAACATTGATGGAAACACTTAGTCATGATAAATTTCATGCTTATACTCCTTGTCAATGTGTCTATCTCTCCCACTTTTACATCAATGGAAAAGGGTATCTCCATTTGGGGCTACTCCCCCTGACTAAAATCTCCTTCAGTTTCTCCCCCTGTCTACATGCCTCTGTGCTCTCTATCCAAGCATTTATATCATGCATATGATAAATATCTCTCCCTTTGTGATCAATGGGAAAGGTATCTTTCCATGTGGGGCTTCTCCCCCTAACTGAACTGTCCTTGGGGATACTCCCCCTGACTGAAATATTCCTGAAACTGATCCCCCAACCTAAACTATCCTCTTTATGGTGCTTCCTAGTGTAAATTTAAGACATATAAGATAAGCATTCAAAATAATTAATTTTGGAGTAGAAATTACTCTAAGTTTCTGGCAAAAATACTCAAAGGATTCCCTTGGAAGAGGTTTTGTAAAGATGTCTTCCACTTGTTCTTTTGTTCCCACATATTCAACTCTGATGTTCTTCTCTGCAACCTGTTCTCATATAAACTGATACTTTATTGGAATCTGCTTCTTCTTAGAGTACATCACCGGGTTCTTTGAGATATTGATGGCACTTGTATTATCATAATAGATTGGAATGGGCTCATCATACTCAACCTATATATCTAAGTAGAACGCTGCTCCACTGGTGCTTCATCGGTCATCAATGCAACCTGCCCAATCTTCATCTGTGTAGGCAATAAGTGATAGATCCTTTCCTTTTGGATACCATAATCCAAAATCTTATGATCCTTTAAGAGATCTGAAAATCCTCTTTACTGCTAATACACGTGATTCCTTTGGTGTTTCTTGAAATCATGCGATATGTCCAACTGCCTACATTAAGTCTAGTCTAGATGTTGTCATAGATAGTAAACTACCAATCATTGACCTGTATTGGTTTTGTTCTGTAGACTTTGAATCATCATATTTCTCAACTTGCAACTGGTTTGCATAGGATTGGTAACTAGTTTACAATCTTCCATTATGAACCCCTTTAGCATTTCTACGATATACTTAGTTTGAGAAATACAAATTCCTTGGTTTCTTTGAGATATCTGAATACACAAAAAGAAGGATATTTCTCCAAGCAATGACATTTCAAATTCATTCTGCATATCCTTTGCAAATTTATGTCTTAACTTGTCATTAGTACTTCCAAAAAAAATATCATCAACATAAATTTCAATTAATAAAATACTACCTTGATTTACCTTGATCTAGAGGTTGTTGTCTTCGCTTCCTTTCCATAGTTTATAGGGAGTTTTTTCATTTTTGTTTCTGAGCATTACTCTATTTTGAATGTGAACTATTGTATGCACTACATTTGTCCAAAAAAATCTGTCAATTTGGAATCCATTAGCAGTGTTCGAGTCATTTCATGTGTAATTATCATCCATCATGATAACGTTCCTTTGTCTCTGAACCACTCTTTGAACCAATCTATGAATCCATGCTCTCGTCCATATTGGCCAAGACTCTACTTGCGCAATTTTCCATAATGACAACCCATTTATCACTATACTATCATGAAGTCTTTATTAATCCATCAAGTTGTACTTATGCTAACTAACTGCTCTGGATATGTCTTCTCAAACTATGCAAGTTGCTCGAAGGATGGCTATCTGGTCTGTCACAGCTATTGCATAGACTCCCCTTATCTAATATTCATATTACCTGGGAGTCTCTAAGCTAGATGGCTCAAAACAATTCCTGCTCTGATGTGTATTCATCATGATCTTCATTGGTAGATTCATCATCTCTCTGAGCTCTAACTTCTTTCTTTTTGTCTGTGGATTCATCTTTCACTACAATTCCTGAAAGTACAATCTCTTGAACATGTTCCTTATTTACCTATCCTTCTTTTCCTTCAGTTATTTTCCAAACCTTTATGTATATGAAATCTTTCTTTTTCTCTGTATAATTTTCTTCATCTCATTTTATTACCAATCTTGCGATCTCTGGGACCTGGTCTTTGTTCACCTGTTCTTCTTGTTTTCTTATCCATAATTTCTTATATCTATTATCAGTGTTCTCTTTCCTGGAAGTATCAATCATGCTTCTACAATCACTAGCTATGTATCCATAGTTATGACATTTGTAACATTCAATGTTATGTGGGGCCACATATGCACTTCTTTCTTGAACATTTCTTTTATAATCCCTGTAATATACAACCTTATGTCAAAAATTAGTACAATAAAAACGATGTACATAAAATAATTTTGCATACCTGGGAGTGAATGATATTCTTTGTGGTGTAGTCCTTCTAAATTTCTTCCTTGACTGATCATGATCATGATTGATCTTCTTTTTTCACCTATTCTTCTTATTTTCTTATCCATACATGGGGCCACATATGCACTTCTTTATTGAACATTTCTTTTATAATCCCTGTAATCTACAACCTTATCTCAAAAATTATTACAATAAAAACAATGACCATAAAAGAATTTTGCATACCTGGGAGTGAATGATATTCTTTGTGGTGTAGTCCTTCTAAATTTCTTCCTTGACTGATCATGGTCATGAATGATATTCTTTGTTCACCTGTTCTTCTTTTTTTCTTATCCATACTTTCTTATATCTGATATCATTGTTCTCTTTCATGGAAGTATCAATCATGCTTCTACAATCACTAGCTATGTGTCCATAGTTATGACATTTGTAACATTCAATGTTACGTGGGGCCACATATGCACTTCTTTCTTGAACATTTCTTTTATAATCCTTGTAATCTACAACCTTATGTAAAAAATTAATACAATAAAAACAATGACCATAAAAGAATTTTGCATACCTGGGAGTGAATGATATTCTTTGTGGTGTAGTCCTTCTAATTTTTTTCCTTGACTGATCATGATCATGATTGAAGATTCTTTGTGGCTTGAACATGAATGGTCTTCTTGAATATGTATCTTCAATAGTTTTCTTAGATTTTGGTTGACCATGATTCCTTCTTTTGAGTACTTCTGCATAACTCTTTCTATTTTCTTCATTCTTATTTTCTAGCAACCTTGAGTGCTTCTCTTCATTCTCTATAACTGATGTGGATGTTTCTGTCTCTTCAACATTCTTGTTGATATTGACGATTTTACTTCTCAATGTGACAATGACAACTTCTTCTTCAAGCTTCTCAACCTCTTCTTCTTTCTTCACAATCTTAGACTTCATGAATTCTTCCGTTCTTTTCGCTTCTTCAAGTTGAATTTTTAATGGATTATTTCTTCTTAAGGTTCTTTCTCTTCTTTACCAAACTCTACCTCAAGCTGGTTTAGATCATTATTTCTTTCCTTAATATGATCTGTCAATATCTTCTCTCTCATTTCTTCTTCTTCCTTCTGTGCTTCTATGTTTTCTTCCCAATACTTCTTTTGATATTCAAGATTTTCTTCAATCTTTCTGGCTTCTTCCAGTTGAGTTCTTAAGTTCTCGATGAGATGTTGGGCTTCTTAAAAAGTGTGAACGCTTTCCTTTTGTTTCATCAATTCTTTCTTGAGTGAATTGTTTTATTCTCTTAGTTCATCTAAATAACTAATCAATTCTTTGGTGATTATGTACTCTTGATCTTCTGAATCTGTTTGACATGGTGAAGATAATTCTTCTTGATCTGTATCTGCATCTTCTTTGTCATTTTTATGAATCTGCGATGGGTGAAGAATATATTTCATGTAAATTATCCCAAAGTTCTTTGGATGATGAACATTTACCAACCTTTTCTCTTATTGGATTAAGTAATCCTTCCCAGATGAAATCCATTGCTATTTTTTTATTCTTCTTCAATTCCTTCTTAGCTGTAGTCTTTGCCCTTATTGAACTATCATATCCTGTAACAACTGATAGTCAAATATAATGTCCCTATGACTATAAAAGTACATCCTTCCTTCTACTCCACATCTCATACTTAAAACGAATCTGACCATTAAAAAATGGTACTCCATTCTTAGAATAATACATGATCTCCTTCCAGTGGTTAAACTGTTTCCTGAAGGAACCGACTCTAATACCGATTGTTGGATTAATGAGAGNGGGTGAATCAGTAATAGAGAAATATAATCCTTTTTCACCATAAAATGAAAGTGTTATATCAATGTATCATTATCATCCAATAGTTGCAAAGTAAATAAACCATGAACAAATGAGCAATCACACACATACACAGTACACCAGTGTTTTAAGTGGAAACCAAAAGCGAGAGAAAACCACATAATGTTTTTTTTTTGTATATGTATTTAACAATCACATTCACTAGAAGCACCAACTTCCTTTGTTTTCTAGTTGCAACTGGAAGGGGGCTCCAACCCCCTAGTTTCTCAAACTACAACCTGAGGGAAGATCCAACCCCCCAATTCTCTTGCTATAACCAGAAGGAGGCTACAACCCCTTATGTTCTCTGGCTAAAACCGGAAGGTGGCTAAAACTACTTGTCCTTTCCATGTCCAACCACCCTGAATTTTAAGTAGAATCAGGGAACCATTGTCACACTATCACTGTCAGATATACTGTTGTAAACCTGTACCAATCAACCTGTTCCAAACAACCTGAACCATGCATCAACCATGCATCAACATGTACCTCAACCTCTCATCAACCTGTACCTCAACCTCTAATCAACCTGTACCATAAACAAGTGGATCAACCATTCACCAACCTCTACCAAACAACCTATACCATAAACAAGTGCACCAACCTATACCTCAACCTATACCATGAATAAGTGCATCAACCATGCACCAAACCTGTATGAATAACTTGTCACAACATCCTGTCCAAACAACCTATCACAACAACCTGTATCATCAATATTATCAACAAAATCAGATCTACTCACCAATATAACTCTCAAATATGTGCATCAACCAATCATAACACAACAACTCATAATCATCACCAAGATGAATATGTAATTCTAATAATATACCAATTCAAGTATGCTACACCATCCATAAACCATGTGTCAACAATACTACTAACAAGTGCCTCCAACCATGTATCGAGTATGTACCAATCATGTATCAACTACTCATCAACTATGACTCATCAATATGTACCACCATTATCAACTATACACCTCATGTATGTGCCAACTCATCAACTACTTGTCTCAACCATGTACCCAACATGTACCTCAACCAAAATCCCTAATCAATTTCATCATCCAAATATGATTTGTAACTATATAATAGACCTGGTGTATATGATCACATACTTGCAAACATTCCTTAACTTTAACAACAAGAGACTAGCATTTTCATCAAACTTTACTTTAGTCTCACATGACTAGTTTTGGATTAGTCAACAACTCTAACTTAAAATAATCATAACTATGTACTTGTAATGAATAAATATATGAAAATAGTACACAATGTTCTTCAGTGTGTTTTATGCAATTCCTCCACGTGTCACTTCTTGGAACCTCTCATAAAAGTAGTTATAGAAAAAATGGAATACCTTGTTGAATTCTGGATTATTCTAGAGAGAGAACTTGTAGAGCGTGCCCCGTACGAAATATTTGATGTATGGATATGAAAATTGTACAGAGAATACTAAATACTGTACTATAATCAACACATATGGTGTTACACAATTTTGATTTGTTATGAAGAAGTTATGACGTTTTTACCCGAAACACATGTTTTAGACTAGTTTCAGGACTAGCCACAAACCCTATTTTCCACGAAGTGTAACACCAAAAATACCACGAACCACAAGCTTACATTTGTACCACAACTACTTGGATATATTTCCTCAATGGCCTCCAAATTTCATGGTCTGAATCATTATAGAAAGAATGATTGCGAAAATGGTGAGATGACTTGTAAATAACATGCCTTAGAAAACATCATCAAAAGAATTTGTCCTCACTTGAATTTTGCCCTTCTTTACTTCACCTTCCCTATGAAATTCAGATTAGATATCCTTTGGTTACCTTAGTCACCTATAGATATTCAATATGCTCAAGTGTGATTAAAATGAGAGAGCCTTGACTCTTATTTATACTTTCATGTAGCTTCCTCAAGAGGTTACCTTTTAACCATCTTAACCCACTTTCCTTATTTTAGGGTTAACCCACTTCTAACCACTGGTAACTTAGTGATTTCTCCATTGGATTTATTATTTCAATAATTTCTTTTGTATTCACTTTGACTTATAGTACACTCATCACTTCACTTTATTATTTACCTTCTAAAATATCTTAAACCACTTTGACTACTTTGACCTTTTGGAGCTTCTAGATGACTCACGAGGGTTCTCCAAATTCACATGGCTATAACTCTCTAACTATGAGGAGTTATGTGACATTCCACATACCACTGAAAATGGAATGACATGTACTATACATATAGAATAGTCTTGCCTATAAATATATCAAAACTCGTACAATTATCCATCAAACAAACTTGGGTCCATTACCCAAACCCGGGTTCCCCAACTTCACATGGCTATAACTCTCTAACCGTGAAGAGTTATGTCACATTCCACATACCACCGGAAATGGCATGAAATGTAATACCCATATAGAATAGTCTTACCTTCAAATATATTAAAACTCATACCATTATACATCAAACAAACTTGGGTCCATTACCCAAACCTTTGTGCTACCAGAATTCGCTACCGGACTTTCTCGAAGGGTTGACATCAATCACTAAGGGTTGAAATCAATCTACAATATCACTCTCCAATGGTTGAAATCAATTACAACCAAAAATCCATACCAACTATCCACCAACCTAAGCCAACTATCTGACAGATAGATGTTAGAATTTAAATTGAGTATTTGTTAAAAAATAAAAATATTTACTTTACTTAATTGATTCAATGTATTTACTTTATAGTTGATTTTTCTTGTTTTTTATTGATTTTGACTATGTTGTTTTTAGTTTATTATAATCTTATGCATTATGCATTTCATATTTTAAATATGTGAAAAGAGTGAAAATTTAAATTGTGCATTTTTCCTTCAAAACACATATTGTATCTAATTTAATATGGTTGAATCCCTATGTAATTATTCTTTTTTTTAATTAATTATGACATAATTATGATATTATACAATAGTTTAACAACATGTAAGAATATTTTTATAATTGAATATTAACATATACTTTTCATAATTGACTCACCATTTTGAGGAAGATTCTATATGTTGGTGATGGTGGAGGAGATACATATCTTTAGTTGATCAATGATTACGAAGGTAACCATATCCTCCACATAACCTCCCCAGCCAGTTCCACTTCCATATTTTCCCTTAATATTAGTAGTATTGTGCTTGCCTATGACTTTATAAGTATCTTCTAAGGATTTCTTAGTGTCTTTGTCCTCCAAAATAATTCACTCCACAAAGATGCAAAATGATCGATCCAATATGGGAGAACTAGTTCATAGGACCCAAGTTTAACCTGATTGTATATTAGTGTCATTCAAGGGAACAAACACAAAGTTAACGGTTGAATTTGCAACTGTCCCATCCGATGACTCTAACCTACAATCAGGTCTACATATTGTCATTGTGGATTATTAAAGACATCCATGATAAAGTCATCAATTAAATCCTTCTAAAATATAACAAATGTTGATTTTCATGGACATGGTTTGTTACATGAGAGATTAGTATTGGTCAAGTATGGAAAGGGAGGTGAAGATAGTTGTCGGAATGTGCATGATTAAAATTTTCCAAAGGGAGAGACTCAAATAAACATGACCCCCCCAGATGGGGTTCCCTCGAGTTCACCTAGGGAATATGATGACGGGCCTCAGCATGAGGGAACAAATGGTATCCATATGCCATGACACACATGTCACCTCAAGGATCCCTCTGCAGTTATCTCCATTTCAGGTGAAGGTATGCCTTAGGTTAAGGAAAGATAGAGTCATTGATGGAGGCAAGAGAGGTTATAATGAACATGCTAATAATCTCCTAGCGAGCTGATATATAACGACCCCTCTGTTACGACAACAGACAACGATGTAAAATAGGTAAATTTTTTTTTTTTTTTTTCTATGCATTAAAATTAAAATCATCATGACATAATTAATAACATCACACACTACACATCATCATAATTTAATAACGACACATTCGACACATTCGCATAATTAACGATGACACAAAATCCACACATAAACACAAAGATCGACGTCATTCAAAACCACACAATCAACTAAAGAAAATATAATAAATGATCATCCACGTCACTCAGTAATAAAGAACACCCCACCCAACCTACCCTGTAAGGTTAGGACCTCCAGGACACATAAACAAAACTCAAGCCCAAGATTGATCCGATTTATTTTGACCACTTAAGGTCTCAGGGGTAGAGATTGTTCCAAGGAACAAGGAGGTATCTAATGCCATAACCAAATTCTAACCTAGCCTCATGACTAAATTATTCAGTGAGGTACATAATCATAATGAAATTATAATTTTCCAATGACTCTTACAATAATAAAGATACTCAATTTCAATTTCTTCATTTCACAATAATAAATAGTCCTCTAAATTTTTATCATCAATTGTAACTAAAATCATAACACAACAATGAAATCATCCATGATACAACCTAACAATATTATATAATCAATCCAATACATGTCAATGTTCCCATCCATCCTTCCCTTTCGGTACTTCCTCTTATTCATCATAAGACCACGAGATTCAATAATCCTTATCATATCATAGTGAATAGCTATATCATATAAAATAGTAATAGATTTAGCATAACAATACACAAGATGACGAACTGTCTCTTGTCATGGAGCGAGTCGAACTGCCAAAGCGGCTAGGGCCCAAACCCTAGCCGCCATCGCTCTGATTTTCATTTGCAGGGGCACTGAGATTCGACTGTAGCTGCCGACCCAAGTCTCCCAAGACAGAGACGCGGATCGCGCATGGATTCAGCGTGGTCTTGCCCTCTTTACAGCATCCGATCAAGGGTTTCAGAGCGTCCCTCCTGCGTTTGGAGATCAAAGGACGCGGCCTATAGATCCCGGCATCCAGAGACGTGGGATCGACGCCTTCAGAGGGTCCCTGCGAACGCCTACGGGCTTGCATGCGGGTGGGTACAGGGGTCTTGGCTCAGAGATTTTGTTTGCAGGAGGTCGGCTACGATGGCCCTAGATAAAAATGCCGAGAAGGGAAAAGATCCTTTGAACCCGTCAAAGACATCCTGACATTTTGACCACTTAAGGTCTCTGGACTGCCGATTGTTCTGAGGAACAATGAGGTATTCTAATGCCATAACCAAATTCTAACCTAGCCTCATGACTAAATTATTCAGTGAGGTACATAATCATAATGAAATTATAATTTTCCAATGACTCTTACAATAATAAAGATACTCAATTTCAATTTCTTCATTTCACAATAATAAATAGTCCTCTAAATTTTTATCATCAATTGTAACTAAAATCATAACACAACAATGAAATCATCCATGATACAACCTAACAATATTATATAATCAATCCAATACATGTCAATGTTCTCATCCATCCTTCCATTTCGGTACTTCCTCTTATTCATCATAAGACCACGAGATTCAATAATCCTTATCATATCATAGTGAATAGCTATATCATATAAAATAGTAATAGATTTAGCATAACAATACACAAGATGACGAACTGTCTCTTGTCATGGAGTTGAACATCACAAAGTGTTGCTGAAATGTCCTGCCTTCATCTCCATTCTTCACCTGATCAACGGTAGTCGCCCACCCGCCTCCCACATGACTATTCATGGACCAACAAGGGTTCTGTCTCTTTACAAGATCCCACTCATGGTTTCAGAGCTGTCTCCTCAGGCTTGAGATCAGTGCTGACGCCTATAGATCCCTGCATCCGCATGGACCACTTTCCTGCAGTGGTCCCTCAAGGAACTTACCAAGGCTTGCATGCTGGGTAAGGGCTTTGTCTGGCTCAGATTTGTTCTGCGTGGGAGGTCTGGGCCAATGATGGCCCCAGATAAAATTTGAAGGAAAAGATCCTTGAAGAGCATCTGGCATGAAGCCCGGTAAAAACAAACCCAAGTTTTCCTCTCGGCCCCAAGTTTGTTAAGAAGATGGAGGGATCCCCTCTCTGGATGGAACCCAGAGCAACCTGTTCACGCTCCTCCCCTAGCAGAAATGTCCCCTACCCAAAAGCCAATGGGAAGTTATGGCCTAGCCCCAAAGCTGATGGAGTGAACAAATTAATCTGAAATCAATCGACAAGGGAACGCTTCCGCTTCGCAAGAGGGCGGGTTATTTTGTTTCGCGAGCAAAGAGGACTGCGATTCGGTCTCTGATTCGGGCCCCTGGCTTTCGGCAAGGTCGGTGAGGACTGCTTCTTAAGCCTCGGACCGGGACTTCAACTCAAGCCGATTACCGTGATCAAAGGAGGGTTAGTTTCATCACCTCATCTCCCCGATAGAGTCTCCGGAGGACATCGGAAATAAGTTTGGGCGCACCGGACAAAGCAGAACCGAAAAGGGGAACGGGCATACCCGCTTCAGATGGTGTTGAGGTTAACCTCGGTGAAAGGTCTTCCGGAATCCATTAATCTCTCCCTCGGGGATTGGAGCCATATCCAAGAGTCGGATTCATTTGAAAGCGCATTCCTTTCAAGTGCCTCCTGCCATGCTTTACGGCCACGGGTAAGAAATCCTCCAAGTCGTTTGAGGAAACTGTGACTGGCCAAAGAAGACGCCATCCCCGTAGTAAACTCCATCGGCGGCAACCAAAGCCGGGGCGGGGAAACCACTAGACCGCCCGACGGCCACTCGGCCAAAAGAGGTAACCTAGAAATGTCAGCGGACGCTAAAGGAAGACGAAGCCCTTAATCCAGAAGAACAAAGTAGCCAAGGATGATCCTCCGGCGCATCTAAAGCTCCTAATCCTTCCTCAAATCTAGAAATGGAGAAAGATTCGTGCCCGACCGGGAAGCTCAAGATTGATTACAAATTCCCCTCTAGCTTCCTCAGAACTTCAAACCCCAAGACAATCCCGCCTCGCTCTCCGCCTCTTTACCCGAGGGCTTAAAAGACCAGTCTCGGGCAGAGAAAGGAGGCAAATTTCCAACATTTCTTGTGATCTCGCAAAGCCAATCCCTACATTAAGGGGAAACTTCAGCCCCATTAGAATAATGTTTTGCTTCTGTCTTTTACTACTGCTCACAGCCTTGCGGTGAGAATTTATCAGTGTACGCACTTTTGTCTTATTCCGAATTAGCTCAAGGAGCAAAGGGAACTGGTCTCCCAAGACATTCACCAGAAGGTTGGCAGCACTGTCAGAGGTCACCAACCTTCTTCGGATTTGTCAATTCCAGATTCTGGCGGGCCAGAATGCCTATTAATGCAACATAACCGTTTTTGTCAAAAAAAAAAAAAAAAAACAATACACAAGATGACCTCATCTAAATTATAAAACTTGCTCTTTGTGGTGTCAAACAGTAAGGTGTTCATTATCTAATTATCTCTTAAATCCAACATTTTCCTTAGGTCAAATTGATACAATTCAACTTAATAACTATAGTAAGGATGTGAGAATATTAGCATGAATACTTAACCAATCCTTAAAGTTATACTCATTATTAACTCAATATTTCTCAAATTTAAATAAAGAGGAAAGAAAAGAATTACATCACGAGATAAGTGGTGTTGCATGAGTATAAACAATCATAACAAGTATACCAATATAATTATTGCAATTTTTTATCATTTAAATAATGGTCTCAAGCATAACTAGATTACAATCCTATGATATATACATATACAAAGGAAATTATTCTTTTTAAGTACTGAGCTAGGCTCTGATTTCAATAGAGTAAGGGTTAATAATGTAACTTTTCTTCTTGTAATTAAATCTTCTCATACAATTTCCACAAGTCACATAAGTAAATATTTAAAAACAATAATCATTTCTCACCAGTTAAGGTGTGCTCTAGAAAAAATTAGAGGGAGTTTTAAATTCAATACACAATATTCTTAAAGAAAACATAAGTGCACCGATTCTCTACATCACTGTAAGCATCAAAATTATTCTTATTGTTTAAGGTTGAGATATTATAACTTAGGCATTTTCACTTCGTGAAAAAATTGGCACAAATTCTGAAGCGAAGTGATTTCCTTTTGATGTCCATAGATAATTCATATAACAATGGAACAATGATAATTACACTAGTCAATTTTCCACACAGATATTCGAGAACCTCATCTCTGTGATATCTAAAATTTCATCGTTCAAGAGATTCAACTATAAAATTTCAACACAATCCTTCACTCAGACTTTTGACAAGCATGAGAATTTAAATTGGAAGAATCTACCTCGATACCAAACAAGCAAAGTAAAAACAATCAGTGACCTTTGTGTCATAAATCTAGAAGGAATTTCAAAAGAGACGTGGATGTCTGTCAACGGTCATAAGTGCCACTGTAGTAAAATCCTCACTGAGTAGGTAAGATCCTCCGATATAGTTGTGGGAGGAATCTAACGAGACAAATAAAAACATGGTGCCCTAGAAAAATTTTCCCAGATGAAACCATAAATGGGAGTGTTATACTGATGAATCAATGAAGTGAAGGAGGTTTAAGTGGATGACTAATGATAGAAATCCACTACTACAGTTGCATTTTAATTTCTAGCAAGGTGATTGGAAAAGGAGAGAATTTCACTGCATGCGCCCAACTCTAAAAAACATCACCTTCTTTGGATGTTTTGAAGTAACGAAAGTTATGTGTCAATTTTAAACTTGACTCATAACTACCAAGAGTGTTAATATCAGAAGGGATAAATCTAGCAAGGCATCATCCCCGGCCAGGTACAAAACACACATGTAAAAGGGTGCGCTAAGGTAACCAACAATATACATATACACTTCTCTCACACCAAGGGAGCTTCCACTGGTCATACCAAAAGAACAAGCCTACTGGTAAGGATTTACAACCGAATACCCATCGCAACCCCGGTTCAATCGATTAGAAGGATTATGCGGTACAGAACAATTGAAGTAGGATGAGGGTGATTAGTTTCTTAATCATCATATGTGGGTCGCATAGCTAAATTAGGCATGACCTTTGGTTATGGAACCCAATCCCACCACTTATTCCCAACTGATAGATCTCAATTGCATGTAAGGCTCGAGTTCTAATAATAGTCGAGAACAATATAACGAAGTAACACTTACATTAAAACCAATATTATATAATGATTGCATCATTATAAGGACATCCACGCATTACAAAAATGGATAATTCAACTAAACACATTTGCAGATTATGTCTAAGATTGAAGATCATCAAATAAAAAAAAACAAACTGGAACAAAAACAAACAGGTTTTTGTCAACGAAAAGGAGTATTTAAACAAGAGGTAAGCATGGAAAAATCAACGCACATAAAAGTTTACACTGAAGCTATTCTCAATGAAAATTCCACCGCAATGAATAGGCATATTATACTACTCAGAATCCATTTGGCTTGCATTATAAGTAAGGGGAAAATTTCGAGAATGAAATTAAATCCATCAATAAAATATATAATTCTATTACTAATATAACATCCCTAGCAAGGTGGGTTCCATCCATTCCTCAATCGTGATAGAAAATTGTAAGTAACTTACAATTATTGTATTACCCACATGGAATGTTCATTTCATACTCACTACACATTACATATTCCATATTAAACTATAAAACTACAAGAAATACTAATTACCATAACCAGAGATTGGTTGTATAAATTGATTTCAACTTGAATAGTCATTCACTTCCTCCTCGCTTCCACCTACTAATCCCAAGATTTCACCGGTACCTCCCAGCCAATGCTAGGGGTAATCTTCTCCCCCCTTAGCCCCCCTAGCCACAAAGGTTCCACACACACAAAATTGAAATCCTCTAGCTCCTAGCTTGCCTTGCAAGGTAGAGCCACCACTCTCTCCCAAGATGGGTATCCCAACTCTCACAAGTAAAATCAGTCAAATAATTTTGCAACATAACTTTATCGTTAACCAATGTGATCAATTTCTCATCTAGGCCATTTGTTTTATAGAATTTCCCCATGACACATCCCCACTTGCACAATTAATTCATTTTTTAATTAAATAAATTAGAATTATTTCCTGTCATACACTTGACATCTTCTCCCCCAAGTTGCACAAGTAATAAAATTCAATTTCCCTCACCAGTCCTAAAAGCACTCCTTAAATCACTCCTACTTGTCTCTTTATTCCCCTTATTTCCAATTAATGACTAACACCTTACTAAATATGAGTTGATTTAAAATAGGATTCTTCTCCAACTTAGACTAGTGTTAACTAGGCTCTAGATACCCTTCTATGTGTACTCATTCTTTCAACTTTATTCCATTCTTACCTTAAATTCCAATTTGGTAATTTCTTGCACATATATGTATTAAATCAATCTTTAGGTTTATTTTATTTTTCTTAATTTCTTAAATTAATTTACTTCATCCCTTCATTATTTAATTTATAATTCATTTTTTAGTCTTCTTACTAACTTAGACCTGGGCTTAATTTTTGAATAGGCTTAGACTTTCATGTGGGGATTTATAAGTAGTCATTTCAATCCTTAATTAATTAATTAAATCCAACAATTCTTAAATATTTTATAGGGTTTAATTATTCGCTCAAGGTTTTCAGGGCCACCTAGATTCATTAACTCATGTTTTATTTCCATGATGTGCCCTTCAAGACGCATTCTGTTCACAAAGTGTGCCACTCACCTTTGACTGGTTTTGGTAGTTATCCAACCCTTGAAGTCAACACTCCACTTGGGTGATATTGTGAGATAATAAGGGCTTCTAAGGACTAAGGACCCCGCCTTATTGTGCATCCCTTATAATCTTTGTGAGGAACTTTCTCATTATTCCCTCTCGGCATCATAAACCTCTTGAACTATGTAATCATTAACCTACAATTCGAGCCATGGCGGAAGTGCTACTAGGATGTGATAAGGACTCTGCCACACCTCTCCCTCAATATCTGGTTTATTTTCATGGACCCTTTACTCCTTATGTGAGTCATATTAGCAAGCATTCGTCAACCTTCATCCATCAATGAAACACTATCAATGATCCATATATATAATCGTACTATAAATGATCATATGTCACATATGCATAAATGAAATAATTAAACCAATAAAATCCACTCCCTGGCTTAATCTAGAGTCCAAGGAGGTCCATTGATTCCCTCGACATCTACAATCCATCAAGTGTCCTACACACTCAAGGAAAATTGTCAATAACATCTGTCAATACACATATAAAAAATAAAATAAAATCATAATCCATCAACATCATCATAAAAATCCATAAGCGAAACAATAACCATGTACTATAACCAGATCACTTTCATGTAAGTGTCCTCAAATAATAAGTCAATAACATGTGCTCACAAGACCAAGATGTTACCTACACCCCCTCTGGTTTTAAACTTCATCCTGAAGTTGTATAGTATATAAAATGTAGTGGAAAAAAATGTCTGAAAAGATCTATATGTCTAATGTATCAAATAAGTAAAGAAATTGTTGGCATATATCATATGCATCCTCACAGGTAGCTGAGTGCGGACTATAATTATCCCACTGGACCTTGAACTGATCGATTGTTTGATGCTATAGTTGTCGAACACGATGGTACAAAATGTGGATTGGCTTCGTCGTGAATGCACCCTCGTCCAACACCTGCAAGGAACTCATGTCAATCACATGTGTAGGATCACTAACATAATGTATAAAAACAGATACATGAAAAACATCATGCATACACCTCAAAGAATCAGACAAGGCTAGTCGATAGACCATGATTACTTTCTCTTCCACAACCTATAAAGGTCCAAAAAAATTAGGAGAGAGTTTAGCACCCTTTCCAAACTTGATCGAACTTTTTTGTGGTTTCACCCATAGTAAAACTCAGTTGCCAACTTCATAGTTGCAGTCAACATGATGCGCATGAACATAACTCTTATGTCAATATAGTGCTTTTTTTATCCTTTGTATTAGCATTTTTATTTGTTCTCCCATTTCTTTGATCACTTCTGGTCCTACCAAGACCCTATCCTCAAGTCAATCCCAACTCAATGGTGTCTGAAATGGTGCCATCTTAATGGTACTTTGATAGCTATTGTTGTACACAAATTATACTAGTGGCAAGAACTCCTCCCAATGATTTTGTTGTTCCATTACATACATATGAAACATATATTCCAAAATTTGGTTCATTATTTTTGTCTGTCCATCGGTCTCAGGGTGATATGTGGTACTAAATTTCAGTTGCATCCTCAAGGCCTCTTGGAAACTGGTCCAAAAACGTCCCGTAAGCACCGATCCTCTATCGGATATGATCCTTTTTGTCACACCATCTAATATCAAAATCTCACCGATAAAAAATCTAGCTATGTATGGTGCCTGATACGCCATACACACATGAATGAAATGTGCACTCTTTTTTCATAGTGTCGACTACCATGAAAATCAAGTTGTGCCTCCTTACCATCAGTGGGAAACTGTTGGGCTAAATATATGCACTATTAATTCCCACATTTAATTATCAACCTGGGCTTGTAATATTTGAGGTACAGGCACAGGAAACACAAAATCATAGCATAGGCTAACCTAATCTAAATTCAATAAAACAATCTTCAAACCCACACTTCAGGAAATTAACACTAAGGATTCATCACTGGGACGTAGGAATAACTTAGTGCTATAAATGCTTAGATCACACTCTTTAATTCACTAAGGGTTATGTTCGTGTGATTAATGGTGGGTAGTTTACTTAAGCTTTTTGTCCTTCAATGATTATTTCCTATAGATGATCCACACTTAAATGCAATAAAATAAAAAAGAAAACGGAAATGAAATTCAAGATAGAAACTAACACCTTAGGAATAATTCCAATGCGAGAAGGCCATATCTCACAAGTTAGACCTTCAATATGTTCGTTGGCAATTAAATTTATGTGAAATTAAAGTGCAAGGAATCCAAAGGTACAAGAAAATAAAGCAATCTGAAAGAAAACTATAGGAAATTTGATGAAAGAAATCTAAAATCAATCTTAAGAAAAAGGCAATAAAACAAGGCTGCAAATTAAATCTAAACTTGAAATATTCCACAGTCAGATGCATCAATCATGGAGAATAAGGAGAATGAATAAGTAAATATGATATTGTAGAGATGTGCAACAAATAATTGAAATTCATATGCGATAGAAAAGAAATACCAACTCTGTCAAGAAAGATGAATGTTAGATGGGTTAAGAATAGATGAACATAGAATTTTCAATGTACACTGTAGAACTCAACAAAGAATAATCATAAAGAAGGGAGGAATGCTTCTATAGTTGACTCAAAAGGTTGAATGTACACAGTCAAATAAAATATGGAAACATGGTTGAAGAAAATGAAATGGATTCTTGGTGACAATTGTCTAACTTAGGGGATTTGCAATCAACCAAGCAAAGAAAGAAGATGAATGAAAATGGATAGATGCATAATTGGTGGTGTGTGTTAATCTGCAAGTTCTGGGTGCAAAGAATGAATAAAAGAGAGGGGCAATCTTCTCATAAACAAATGTAAATTCCCATGCATGGGTAATCAATCTGTAGTCACATCATGAAGGATGGCACACACTCTAAATTGTAAATAATAAGTGTAGTTTTGAACCTATGTTTTTGTGTCTTCTATTCATAAATGAATTAAAATATCCAACTAAAGATCAAAACTCAGTTTTATGCATTTGAAACAACTAGGAAGGAAAAATTCCATTTAATAATGCGAGCAACAAATAGATGGAAAATTAATCAAGCATGAATGGGCAAAATTAAAGAAAGGCACAAAGCAATGAATCGTTGGTGAAATAATCATTAAGCACATAAGTAGAACAACATGAAAACACATATATTAGAATATTGTAAAAGGAGTATGATTGAGGTTAAATTCAAAATGATGATGCTTTGAGTAGAAGGGCATCAATTCAAATTGTTCATGAAACCAATTGCAAAATCAAATTGTTGAATTGAAACACAGAGTGCATGGAAATCAAATCAAATCAAATTCATAAACTAATTAGCAAAAGAAAAAACAACGGGGACATACCTCGATCGAGGGGCCCTACCCGACCTAGGCATTCTCCTGGAAGACTAATTCAGATCGTAACTAGAATAATGCATCGAATTGCAACCATGAAATGTTCTTTTTAATTAGAAATCAAAATCTCTGATTACAACATTTTTCTCATCAATTTCATGTCTCTAATATGATGAATTTCTCCCAAATACAAATTTTAAATAATAATAA
Source organism: Picea sitchensis (assembly GCA_010110895.2). NCBI lineage: Eukaryota > Viridiplantae > Streptophyta > Pinopsida > Pinales > Pinaceae > Picea > Picea sitchensis. The sequence goes on from SNQJ01S0089784.1 coordinate 51,576, forward strand.
AGGCCCCTCCTCATCCCTACGAGGCTCTTATTTATACATGAAAACCAAAAGGAGATGATAGAACCAAATCCCCCAAACTTAAATTTTGGTTAAAACCAATTTTTCAAAATTTTGAGCAAAATCACAAAAATCTAGGTTTTATTGTAATTTGGGAAGATTCGAGTTAGGGATCCACCCACATCTTCCAAAATAATTCAAATTTTGAAAACATGCTCGCATTGTACTTAATTTTCCACATTCTAGACAGAACCCATTTCGTATAATTTCTATATTTGATGCCATCTGAACGGAAATCAAGGCGCAAGTTGGCAGTTTGAGATTTTTGCTAATTTTTGCAGAATCATTCCCTTTGAGATGGAGGTTCACACGTGTGAGCTAAGTGAATTCTAACTCATCTTTCCTCATGTAAACATCGTTTTGGACAAAACCTATGTCCTTGATTTTCTTCTAGAAGCATTTAAAAAATTTGAATTATTTCTAGTACCAAACTATTGTTGATGCCGGTACCAGATGAGCACAACATTGGTATCGGGCGAGCATAGAATTGGTACTAGATGAGATGAGTATTGGATGACATGGAGTGTGGGTACCGAATCACTATGTAGGTACCGGTTGACTGTAGGACCTTCTGGTACCGGATGACTTGGAGTGTGAGTATGAGATGACCTGGAGTGTGGGTACCGGATGACTGTGCAGGTATCGGTTTACTGTAGAACCTTCTGGTACCAGATGACTTGGAGTGCGGGAACATATTTTTTGGACATAAAAACATAGGATTCAACCATAATCAGAAAAACTATTGTATAATCATCCTTTTAATCACTAAAAATATGGAAAATTATGTATTAACCACATAGGATGAATAACAAGAGATAATGGAGGTTTATGGTGTAATTAGCGATATATTATTGACAAAATGCAGGGAGAAGGTATAATGATGAGTGTGTTTGTATGGAAGAAAATATGAAAAAACTGAAGCCCAACAAAAACTAACAATAAATTCCATCGAAATGACCTCCCATTTCAATTCTAGAATGATGTGTGGCTGTAGTAATCATGTCGGATGTCTATGTTCATCTTTCACTTCCTAGAATTCTAGACATCTAGCCACGTAACTAACTATGTACACTTTGATTTACTTCCAGAAGAATAAAGGCTTAAGGTCTACCTTCATCTTTGTGACTCCTGGATGAGCCATGTATACTTACCTATGAGCTTCGCTTAAGATCAATTTTCTCAATTCGTCGTTAGGCGGTATGTAAATCCTATTATTATACCTCATCAATTCCTCATTGTCCAATGTATAACCTCCAAAATTTGGCACCATCATGGTGTCTTGTCCGATATTTTCCTTAACCTATTTATACCAGTCATCCTTGAACTGTATAGTTAGAATCTTTTCTCGAAGATTTGTCTGAAGATTTATCACCGAGAATATGTGTGGTCTCCGACTCAACACATCTTCCACTCTATTCATTGTTCCTTTTATGAAATAAATTTCAAAATTGTTTTTGCTAAGTAATTCAGACCAATGCCTCTATCGTGCATTCAAGTCACTCTGTGTAAATATGTGTTGCAATCCACAATGATATGTATTTAACTCGAATTTATGTCAAATCAGATAGTGTATCCACACTCTGAATGCATACACAATGGTGAATAAATCATGCAATGCATAGTTCTCCTCATTCCTTATCAGTTTCCTTGAAATGTAAGCAATCACTCGACCATGTTGCATCAAGACTCTACCTAATATTTTCTTGGATGCATTTGTGGATACCAAGAACTACTTTTCCATGTTAGGGACCTTTAGTATTGGCGCTATCGTCAACAACCCCCCCGAACCTTTGAAATGATTCCACACACTTTTCGGTCCATACAAACTTCTTGTTTTTCCTCTGTAATTCTGTGATCTGATTTGCTATCTTTGAAAAACCTTCGACGAACTGTCAATAATATCCTGCTAAACCCATAAAGCTACATACTTCCTGTATGTTTTTTGGCATGGACCATTTCGTAATAGCCTCTAGCTTAGCTCAATCCACAAATATCCCTTCGTTGGATATAACATGCCCTAAGTAATGAATCCTTGATTGGTAAAAGGAACATTTTGATAGTTTCCCATATAATTTGTTTTCTCGTAAAATCTGTAGAACTAAGTGTAAATGTTCGTAATGTTATTTTGTCATCTGGGGATATATTAGTATGTCATCATTGAATACTTGAACAAACTTGTCCAAGTATTCACGAAACTCCCCATTCATTAAACTCATGAATACCCCTGGGGTATTTTTCTGTCCAACGGTAAAACGATAAACTCGTAGTGATTGAACCTCCTCTTGAATGCGTTCTTAGGAACATCTTCCTCTTTAATTCATAATTTCTGATAAACTAATCTCAATTCGATCTTTGAAAACAACATCACGCCTTTCATTTGATCAAACAATTTGTCTATTCTTGGAAACAAATATTGGTTCTTGATCATCGTCTTGTTCAATTGATGATAGTCAATAAAAATTCTCCATGACCCATCCTTCTTTCTTATGAAATAAGAGGCGCACCCCAAGGTGACACACTTAGATGTATAATCCTCAAGTCTAACAAATCCTTCAATTTCATTTTCAACTCCCCTATCTCAGGCGTTGACATCCGATAAAGCGTTCTTGCTATCAGTCCAGTTCCAGGTTTCAAGTTGATTATAAATTCCAACTCTCTTTTGGGTGGAAACCATGGTAACTCTTCTGGAAACACATCAACAAACTCTCATACTACCAGAAGTTTTTATAATCCTTCCCCCTCTCCCTTTTCATTTAGCGCTAAGATTGTATATAACTTAAATCCTTTGTGCATACCCTTCTTCAGTTGTAGGGAAGATATGAACCTCATGGACACTCCCTGGTTTATTCCTACAATAACTCTTCTCTATCCCACATCATCGGTCAAACTTAACCATTTTGTATTACAATTGAGTATCACATCATGTGATTCCAACCATTCCATACCGATCACGATGTCATATGATCCTGAGATCATGACATATAGGTTGACCTTTGTTACAAAACATCCAAAGTTAAAGTGATAGTCCATAACCTTCCCTCCAACCTTTTGTTTGGCACCTTAATTATGATATCGCTGCACCATAAATAAAGCTCTATGTTCATTGGGATCTATAAAATACTAAAATTTTGGTCGACGATGGTACATGATGTCTCGATCATAGTGGACTGGTGCTCGGCTTGGTGGTTAATCACCGCTGCATGGATGTTATGAGACTTGCCCAAATATCCAACTGTAGTGTTTCATGTTGATCTCACAGCTCTAGCCCTCTCAACTAGATAGTCTTGCTAAAAATTTGGTGCTCCACATGTCGAGCACCCATATTCGATCTCGTACTCCTAGTCTCCAAAGTAGAAGTTGCTATCCTACCAGTCTAAACTCCTGGTCTGTTATGTTGAACAATACTAAACTGCAACTGGTGGTGGCATTGTTTCTAATGCGGTGGTCCCCTGTAGGGATTCCTCTGCTGTGTAACCGATCTTCGTCGAGTCATGATCATGGGTCCTCTAGATGCATTTTGATAACCTGATGTCTTTCTAGTTGACGTCTGATGCTATAGCGCACATGATGTCATCTATCCATTCATTCTTGTAGGATTCCTGCCCTGACCCCCATTGGTCAACTCTTCCTCAACTATGAGGGCATTCTCAACTGTATCACATAATGTTTGAGGCATTAGGATCCTCACCTTCACATGAATGTTGAAGTTAAGGCCGAACACAACTTGTTGTCCTTTATCTTCTCCATTTTCAGATGTGGAGCATACTGAGGTAGATCCATAAATATGGGCTCATATTCTGGCACCATATGATTACTCTGTCATAAGTTGTTTAAATCATTGAGTTGGTGCTCAATGAATTCCTTGGACAAGTACCTTTCCCGGAACCATTCCTCGAACAATTCCCATGACACATCTTCGAAGACCATGTTTAGTTGAGGTAGGAGCATCTTCCACCAAAGAAGAGCACTCCCCTTCAGTTGAAATACCGCCATGTAGACCTTCATGTTGCAGGTATAATCACGAAGTGAAAGGAACATTTCTATACTCTCCAACCAATCCTTGATGGTGGAGCCGTCTGTGGCACCCATGAAATGGCGAAACTTGACCTTCTCGAGTTATATGTGAATGCTTCCACTTCCAACTGGAGCGTTCTGTGAACCCTCATTGGGTACATGTGCCATAACCTCACCTTTATCTAGTTGGTTAATCACTGTCTCTGACGTCCTGTGGAAGGACCTCATCAACCAACCATATTACTCACAACACCCTACTCGTCCAATGACGTGTTCCTCTCCTTGTGGGTTAGACCCCTTTGGTGTGGAGGTTGCTGGAGTTGTCGCACCTCCTGCCCTAGCACCCCATTGTCTACATCCACGACATCCTCTAGCCATGATTATCATATGAAAAAAATTCAATTTTAATTAACGATAAGTTATTAATCAAGTATTTAATACAGTGGATGGCATAATGATCCCCGGTCGTAGGGTGGAACCTTCTCTGATACCATATATAACGGCCCCTCCATTACAACAAGAGACAACGATGTAAAATAGGTAAAATAAAATAAAATTATATGCATTAAAATTAAAATCGTCATGACATAATTAATAACATCACAAGCTACACATAGTCATAATTTAATAATGACACATTTGACACATTAACATAATTAACGGTGACTCATAATCCACGCATAAACACAAAGAGCGATGCCATTCAACAGAACAGGATCAACTGAAGAAAATACAATAAATTATCATCCATGTTACTCAGTAATAAATAACTACCCACCCAACCTACCCTTCAAGGTTAGGACCTCCAAGTCACATAAGCAACGCTCAAGCCGATGATTCATCCGATTGATTTTGACCACTTAAGGTCTCAGGGTTGGCGACTGTTCTAAGGAACAAAGAGATATTTAATCCCATTTCCAACTTCTAACCTAGCCTCATGATTAAATTATTCAGTGAGATACATAATCATAATGTAATTATAATTTTCCAAGGACTCTTACATTAATAAAGATACTCAATCTCAATTTATTCATTTCACAATAATAAATAGTCCTCTAAATTTTTGTCATCAATTGTAACTAAAATCATAACATGATAATGAAATCATCCATAATACAACCTAACATTATCATATAATCAATCCAATACATGTCAATGCTCTCATCCATCCTTCCCTTTCATTACTTCCTCTTATTCATCATAAGACCCCGAGATTCAATGATTCTTATCATATCCTAGTGAATATCAATATCATATAAAATAGTAATAGATCTAGCATAACAATACACAAGATGACCTCATCGAAATTATAAAACTTACTCTTTGTGGTGTCAAGCAGTAAGGTGTTCACTATCTAATTATCTCTTAAATCCAACATTATTCCTTAGGTCAAATTGATACAATTCAACTTAACAACTATAGTAAAGATGATGTGAGAATATTAGTAGGAATTCTTAACCATTCCTTAAAGGCATACTCATTATTAACTCAAATTTTCTCAAAGTTAAATGAAGAGGAAAGAAAAGAAGTACATCACCACATAAGTGGCGTTACATGCATATAAACGATCAAAACAAGGATACCAATATAATTTTTGCAATATTTTATCATTTAAGTAAAGGTGTCAAGCATAACTAGATTTCAATCTAATGATATATACATATAAGAAGGAAATCCTTCTTTTTAAGTGTTGACCTAGGCTCTAATTTCATTAGAGTAAGGTTTAATAATGTAACTTTTCTTCCTTTAATTAAATCTTCTCATACAATTGCCACAAGTCGCATACGTAGATCTTTAAAAACAATAATCATTTCTCACCAATTAAGGTGTGCTCTAGAAATAATTAGAGGGAGTTTTAAATTCAATACACAGTAGTCTTAAAGAAAACATAAGTGCACCAATTCTTTGCATCAGCGTAAGCGTTGGAATTCTTCTTCTTGTTTATGGTTGAGATATTTCAACTTAGGATTTTTCACTTCATGAAACACTTGGCACACATTTTGAAGGGAAGTGATTTCCTTTTTATCTCCATAGATATTTCATATAACAATGGTACAACGAGAATTACGTTAGTTGATTTTCCACACATATTTTTGAGAACCTCATCTCCGTGCTATTTAAAATTTCATCGTTTAAGATATTCAACTAGAAAATTGTAATACAATTCTTTGCTCAGACTTTTGATAAGGACAAAAATTTAAGTCATCACAACCTACCTCAATACCGAACAGGCACCGTAAAAAAAATCGAGGACCTCTCTGTCATAACTCTAGAAGGGATTCTAGAAGGGACGTGGATGTCTATCAACGGTAGTAAGTGCCAATGTAGTAAATTCCTCACTGAGAAGGAAAGATCCTCTGATCTAGTTGTGGGAGGAATCTAACGAGACAAAGACAAACAGGGTGCCCCAAAACGTTTTGCCTAGATGACACCATAAATGGGAGTGTTACACTGACGACTCAATGACTTGAAGGAGTGTTACTAAGGTGGATGACTAATGACATAAGTCTTCTACTGTAGTTGCATTATAATTGCTAGTAAGGTGATTGGAAAAGGACAGAAGTGGACTACATGTGCCCAACTCTACAAAACATCGCCTTGTTCAGATGTTTTGAAGTAACAAGAGTTTTTTGTCAATTTTGAACTCGACTCATAACTAGCAAGAGTGTTAATATCACAAGGGATAAATGCAGTAAGGGATCATCCCTGTCCAGGTATGAAACACACAAGTAAAAGGGTGCGTTAAGGTAACCAACAATATATATATACACTCCTCTCCTACCAAGGGAGCTTCCACTGGTCATACCAAAAGAACAAGCCTACTAGTAAGGATTTACAACCCAATACCCATCGCAACCCTGGTTCAGTCGATCAGAAGGATTATGCAGTACAGAACCCTTGAAATAGGATGAGGGTGCCCAGTTTCTTAATCATCAATCGTGGGTCGCATAGCTAAATCAAGCATGACCTTTGGTTACGAAACCCAATCCCATCGCACATTCCCAACTGATAGATCTTTATTTCATGTAAGGACCGAGTTCTAATCACACTTGAGAACAAGATAATGAGGTAACACTTAGATTAAAACTAATATTATATAATGATTGCATCATTAGAAGGAAATCCACACATTACAAAAATGGATAAGTCAAATAAACCCATCTGCGCATTCTGTCTAAGATTGAAGATCATCAAATAAAAAAAACAAAATGGAACATAAACAAATAGGGTTTTGTGAACGAAAATGAGTATTTAAACAAGAGGTGAGCGTGGAAAAATCAACGCACATAAAATTTCTACTGAAGCGATTCTCAATGAAAAATAGGCATATTAGAATTCTCATAATCCATCTGGATTGCATTATAAGTAAGGAGAAATTTTCGAGAATGAAATTAAATCCATCAATAAAAATATATAATTCTATTACTAATCTAACATCCCTAGCAAGGTGGGCTCAATCCATTCCTCAAACGTGACAAAAAAATGTACATAACTTACAATTATTGTATTACCCACATGGAATGTTCATTTCATACTCACTACACATTACATATTCCATATTAAACATTAAAACTACAAGAAATACTAATTACCATAACCAAAGACTGATTGTATACATTGATTTCAGCTTGAGGACTCCTTCACTTCCTCCTTGCTTCTACCTGCTAATCCCAAGACTTCACCGGTACCTCCCAACCAACACTAGGGGTACTCTTATTCCCCCTTAGCCCCTCGAGCCACAAAGGGGTCACGCACACAAAACGAGAATCCTCTAGCTCCTATCTTGCCTCACAAGGTAGAGCCAACACTCTCTCTCAAGTTGGGTATCCCAACTCTCACAAGTAAAACCAGTCAAATAATTCGGCAGCATAACTTTATCGTTAACCAATTTGATCCATTTCTCATCTAGGCCATTTTGTTTTATAGAATTTCCCCATGACACATCCCCTCTTGCACAATTAATTCACTTTTTTATTAAATAAATTATAATTATTTCCTCCCATACACTTGTCATCCTCTCCCCCAAGTTGCACAAGTAATTCCATAATTTATTTTAATAAAAGTCAATTTTCCTCACCATTCCTAAAAACGCTCCTTAAATCGCTCCTAGTTGTCTCTTTATTTTCCTTATTTCTAATTAATGAATTGCACCTTACTAAATCTAAGTTGAGTTAAAATAAGATTATTCTCCTAGTTAGACTAGTGTTAACTAGGCTCTATATACCCTTCTATGCATACACATTCTTTCATCTTTATTCCATTCTTACCTTAAATTCCAATTTGGTAATTTCTTGCACATATGTGTATCAAATCAATATTTAAGTTTATTTTATTTTTATTAATTTATTAAATTGATTTACTTCATCCCCTCATTATTTAATTTATAATTTAGTTTTTAGTCTTCTTACTAACTTAGAATTAGGCTTAATTTTTTAATAGGCTTAGAATTCCATTTAGGGATTTATAAGTAGTCATTTCAATCCTTAATTAATTAATTAAAGACAACAATGCTTAAATATTTTACAAGGTTTAATTAATCTCTCAAGGTTTTCTAGGCCATCTACATTCATTGACTCACGTTTTATTTATGTGACGTTCCCTTCAAGACGCACTCTGTGCTTCAAGGGTGTCACTCGCCTTTGACTGGTTTTGGAAGTTGTCCAACCCTTGGAGCCAACACTCCACTTGGGAGACCTTGTGAGAGACTAAGGGATTCTAAGTTATAAGGACCCTGCCTTATTGTGCGCCCCTTAGAATATTCATGAGCGACTATCTCAGTCTTTCCTCACGACATCATGAACCTCTCGAATTATGTAATCATTAACCTACAATTCGAGCCATGGTGGGAGTGCCAGTAGGATGTGATAGGGAGTCTGCCACACCTCTACCTCAATATCTAGTCTATGTGCATGGTCTCTTTACTCCTTATGTGAGTCATATTAGCAAGCATTAGTTAGCCTACATCCATCAACGAAACACTGTCAATGATCAATATATAAAATCATACTATAAATGATCATATGTCACATATGCATAAATTAAATACTCAAACCAATACAATCCACTCCCTGACTCAATCCAGATTCGAAGGAGGTCCATTGATTCCCTCGACATCCACAATCCGTCAAGCGTCCACTACACTCAGGGAAACTTGTCAATAACATCTGTCAATACGCATATAACAAATAACATAAATTCATAATCCATTAACATCATCATGAAAATCCATAAGAAAAACAATAACCATGTATTATAACCCGATCACTTGCACACAAGTGTCCTCGAAGAATAAGTCAATAACATGGTCTCTCAAGAATGGGATGTTACACTCATCCTCAGGGAACATATGGTATCCATATGCCATGACACAGCCGTCATGTCAAGGATCCCTGCGCAATTATCTTGATTGAAGGTGGGTGTATGCCTTGGGTTAAGGCAAGATAGAGTCATTTATGGAGGAAAGCAAGGTGATAATGAACATGATAATCCTCTTCTAGCTCTTGATGTAGGGGAAGACTCCCTCCCAATTAGTTCTGTCACTTCATGAGACTACATGGTGTACTTGGGAGAGGGAAAATCGATAGCGCTAACAATAATTTTGAGTGGCGATATGGTTACAGAGAAGGAACCTTCTAGTCTTATAGCGAGGCAAGGGAAAATACTATACCCTCATTTAGACTTGGCACAAGCGTGGATAATGTTGGAGGATATTTGGTTCATGAATGTGATCGTCGACCTTGGAAGGTCAATACACACAATTTTTTTCATAATTCTAATTTCAATGAGTAGCATGAATAATGATGTAAAGTGTAACATCCTTCTCTACTCAGCACACTTTTATTGCCATATTCTTTGAGGAAACTTGCGTGCAAGTTATCCGGTTATGGTATATTATAATTTTGTTTCGATTGTGGGTTATATATGATGATGATGATGATGTATTGTGACTTATATCTATTTTGATGTATATGTATTGGAAGATGATATTGATGAGTTTTCCTGAGTGTGCAGGACACATGACAAGCTATGGATGTTGATGGCATCAATGGACTTCCTTGGACTCTGGATTAAGTGAGGGAGTGGATTTTATTTTTATTGAGTATTTCATTTTACGCTAATGTGACATATGATTGATTACAATATGATTTATGTATATGGATTATTGATAGTGTTTTTGTTAGTGGATGCAGGCTTGGCGATGCATTCTAATCCGACTCACATAAGGAGTAAAGGGGCCATGCACATAAAATAGACATCGAGGGAGAGGTGTGGTAGCATCCATGTCACCACCTACTAGCACTCCCCCCATGTCTGAATGGTAGGTTAACGATTACCTAGTTCGATAGGTCCATGACGTCGTGAGGGAAGACTGAGACAATCGGTCATGAAGATTCTAAGAAGTGTGCGATAAGGCGCAGTCCTTATTCCTTAGAATTCTTTAGTCTCTCACAAAGTCGACCGAGTGGAGTGTTGACTCCAAGGGTCGGAAAAACTTCCAAAATGAATCATAGGCGAGTGACACTCTTGGAGCACGGAGGTGCGTCTTGAAGGGCATGTCACGTAATTAAAAACTTGAGTCAATAAATCTATGTGGCCTAGAAAACATTGAAATGATTAGACCTTGTTGGAATAAAATAATTAATTAAACCGTAAATTATAAATTATAAATCCCAACAAAAGTCTAAGCCTAAGTCTAAGTCTAAATTTAATTAAAGGACTAAATGAATTATGACACAAGTTAAAAAATTGGAGAATAATCAAACTCTAGGGAAAAGGGGAATAAAATTTAAAAGTTGGATAAAATGTGCATGAAAATAATAAAAATGATTTTTAAAATAAAAAGAAATAAAATATGAGAGAATAGGTGTACACATAGAATAATATCTAGAGTCAAGCTACCACTAAGTATAACTAGAAAAATACTCCCAATCCAACTCTAACTAAGATCTAGTTAGAAGACACTCATTAAATGAGAAATTGAGGAACAAAGGGACAACTAAGAGCGAAAATAAGAACACATTGAGCAATGTGAGGGAATTTGGCTTTTTAAATAAAATAAAAATGGTAATTACTTGTGCAAACATTGGGAGAGATTGACTAGTTTGTGGGTGAATAATCATAATTAATTTAATCTAAAAATTTAATTATTTGTGCATTAGGACATGTGTCACTAAGGGAATTTCTATAAAACAAATAGTGTAGAAGGAAAATCGGTCTGACTTATTCTTTGTAAGGTTATGCTGCAAAAATTCTTTTGACTGAGTTTTACTTGAGAGATTTGGGATACAAAGATTGTAGAAAGAGTGGAAGCTCTAACTTGCGAGGCAAGCCTTGGAGCTATTGTTTGTTGGTTTCTGTGTGTGGCCCCCTTTGCAACTCACAGGGCTAAGGGGGAAGAAGAGTACCCCTAGCGTTGGTTAGGAGATACCGTTGAAGTCTGAATTAGTAGGCAAAAGAACGGAAAACGTGCCCATGTTACCAATTGAAAAACTTCGTCAACTACATTTCTGGTTACATTTCTGGTTATGGTAATTGAGATTTCTTGTTACCTATTTTTTCTTGAATGATCTAGTTATTTTACTTGAATTGGTATATATCTGCATATATTGATAAGGTTCTCAGGTTCAATCATAACAAATTATGGATCCAAATTTTATTTAATCCTCGAATGCTAAATAGAAATATTAGTATTAATCCTTGATATCGATTAAATTTTTCGAGACAATGTGCTTGTAAATAAATTTTATTGTTCTTGATTATGTGATTTAGTATGATTTCCAATAGAAAATTCATATGTAAATATGTATATGCAATTATTGGGGACGGAATACAGACTGTATAACGATCTACATGATTATTTCAAGAAAACTGTATGTTGGATCGTTGATTAGACCAATTACTGACCGAAAATAATACATTATTAGTATCTGTATTTCTTGACTGCATAAGCTATTTTATATTGTAGTTATATAATATATTTAAATCTTTTAACTGTGTATTGACAGATGAAATTTAAGTAGAGATAACACCAATTCATTGAAGCACTCGATATATCTTAGAAATTATCTTACGAAGGTAGAGATAACAACAATTCATTGAAGCACTCAAGATATCTTAGAAATTTTATTTTTGATTGATTACAAAATTGTGAAATATGAATTCAAGCTTCAACAAAAAGAGTTCAACTCATAAGAAAATGAGTATTTCAACTAGTACTAATTACATTAAGCACATTCACAATGGAATGTTAATAATTTCTTAATGGGTAAATTAAGAAATGATTTAGAAATCGGGAATTACACGTGTAATGTGTAAAATTTATAATTGAGGAAAACTTGTGCTTACGTAAACAAAAAGGGGCGAATCAAGTTAAGATATATATTAGTCACTTTTTTTAACAAGTATATCTAATAAGAGTGACCCTAACGAAATTGTAAATGTATTCATTAAGGAATACATTGTAGTGTAAAGTTATTTTGGATATTTATATAAATGTTTTATTAGTGTAATTTATATTAATGATGTATATAAAGTGGAGTGGAAATAAATAAATATATTAGGGATTATTGAAGATTTTAAGATTGATATTTGGTTAATTTTATTAATTTATTTAAACAATGTAAACTTTATAGTTAGAAAATAAATATAGAATAAAACTAATTTTATTATTAAGCTCAATAAATGTAAATTGGTATTATTACAAATGGTTAAGTACATGAATATGTTAATGCATTTATCTAGTGGAAATAATTAAATTATGAGCATAGTTGTTATTTATATTAGTGGTTGGATATCAAGATTTGATTTTTTCACAAGTCATAATATATTCAAAGGTAGTTATGTTGAATTAATGGAAAAATAAGCTCATGAACCTTTTTAGGAACTTAGATTCATTATTAAGTAGATAAATTCTTGTTATATTGAAGTGTTTGTCACTTGTACATATCAATTATTCTTTTAGTAAATTATTGTGGAATTTAAATAATAAGTTGACTAGGGTTGTTTTTGGGATATAGATATCTTCATTTTCCTCAAAACGAATTTGAGTACTAAGACCTTAAATGGTCAAAATCAATCGGATGAATCCTAGACTTGAGGTTTGATTATGTGTCTTGAAGGTCCTAACCTTGCAGGGTAGGAATTGGGTGGGTAGACGTTGTTGAATTTTTTATTCTTTCGCGTGATGTGATGTTAGTGAATTACACTTGTTAGACCTTTGTTCGCATGTATCTTAATTGTTTTCTTATGTAAAAGTCATACCTGATTATTTATAATCTTGTTTAGTTTTCTTTGCAAAAAAAAAATACTACTTCATCACGTTCGCTTACATTTGTGTTGTGCAATGGAATGGGACATTACATAAAGGCACCGAGGAAGGTTCTAGCTATCCCAACTTGGGATTTGTTTAAAATATGGAAGCGTGTCTAAGTTGTTGCAAAGTTTGGAGGGATTCAGGCCATTTTGGTCCTGTGACCGGTTTGTTCCATTCTCCTCAACTGCTTATCCTTTTAGTTATGTCATCACGAGGTGGGAAACCTTGCAACCCATCTATGAATAAAACTCGTGTTTCCAAAGAAACAAAATGTGTTGCAAAGTTCTACGTGGATATTGTTCCATATTAAGATAAATTAGCCATGTGTAAAGTTTGTCATGGTTTACAAGGTTTAAAATATAGTGAACATTTCTTTTCTTGTAAGAATACTAATGATGTGACATATTGCATAGATCTTTTATTCAAGTTGGTGAGTGACGACTAATATTGTTGAAACAATCATATGTGAAAGTGATACCATATTTGTAAGCTAGATATTGTGAAAAGCATGTGAAATAAGTTATAGTATAGTTGAACATATCACCCTAATATGGATGGACAGATGGAGGTAGTGAGTTGAAGTCCTAGAAATCTTCTAAGATGCTTGGATGGAGATAAGACAAAAAACATGGCATTGGTATATGTGTAGGAAAAATGATAATATAATATATCTATAAACACATCGATAGGGTTTTTTCCATTCAAGAATTAGTGTGGAGTAATACAAGAAGAGTCGTAAACTTGAGATACATGCTATTCGACATGCAAAAAAAGTGATGATTGAAATCTATTTGTAGATAAGGAGTAGGTGCATGTTCGCAAAATTCTGAGAGAGAATGAGGTAGAAATGCACAAATTATAAAGAGTGTACTGACGCATGAAGAAGATTTAAGAAATTTGTAGTTGGATATACAGTCATGGTGCATTGGATGAAATTCCCTTCTCTTAGGGGCACATCAAAAAATGAAGTGTAGATAGGATCAATGATCAAGAAAAAGTTTGGTGATAATAAAGATGATTTCATGTTGTCATAGGAGTTTGATATATTTTCCATAATTAATTTATTTCAAACTTACACTAGTACAAGGAAGGTGAGAAGCTCAAAAATCATATAATGATACAATAGAAGAAAAAATATAAATTAAATAACATATGTGAATGGGAAGGATTCCAGATCTTCATTGATATAGAGAAAGATTTCTATTAGAAAGCCACCAGAGTAGAAGCACACTAAGTATAAACAATAGCTTACTATATGGAATAGCATGTCATATGAAGAGAATATGTGTATTTCTAAGAGTCCTTATAAAAAAAAATAAGGGGGGAGAAAATAATAGAAGTGAGAACTAATGAAGAATTAAAATAAGGATGCACATTCTTTTATTTGCAAGAGGAGGATATATGCAAAGAATAATCCTGAACACAAGTAAACAAAGTACAAGTGCAACAAAATCAAATCATAGCACATATTTCAAGGATGGAGGTAAAATACCTATGACATAAGTAAGTATGATAAATGAAAGAAGGTACAAGTGTAGTAGAAGCAAATCATAGCACACATTTCAAGGATGGAGGTAAAATGCCTATGATATATTACAAAAGTAAGTATGATAAATTGTAACACCAACAAAACTGTTATTAACATTGAGCATAAAGTGTGCATTATAAAGGAAACAAATTGGGAGATGGAAGATGAATCAATGGGTGCAAATCAACATCAAAATGTTAGAGATAATGATTACAGGTGTTGTAATTGTGAGTTTCTAGGTTAACTATTTTTAGTTGATCAGATCCACTTTCTTAGGATCTAGATTGCTAGGAGTCGGTGATCTGGATGCTATATATGTAACCTCCATTTGTCTATGAAATAACATGAATTGAACGGTGTTGTGTGCAATATGCCTTCTCTCATATTTTCTATTTTGGTATTAGAGCAGGTCTTGGCCTAGCTCCCTCAAGAGAGGGCGAATGAGAATGATAGAGATGTGAGTTTATCCGTTGTAGGCGTAGATAGTTTGTAGTTGTGTGTTTTATTAATTTTCTGTGGGATTTGGGAGTTGAGATCATAGTCGGTTTTTCATTAGAAAACACCATCCATTTGAGAAGTTGTAGTATTATTTCTGATGTATCTGGAAGCTACGTGAATTGTTGAAGGATAGATTGATTGTGTGAGTAATTACCGGAGTGAGCTTTGTGAGGTATCTATTGTATAATTGTATAACTCCTGCGTGGGAGAAAAGTCAACTGTTGAAAACAAGTGCATCGAGGATTCTGTGGAGGAAATGTGGCCTTCCATTACAGCACTGAATAGAGAAGATTGTTGTTGATCTGCCATCAAAGAAACGCCCAGTTGAAGAGAGATCGGTATGCTGGTATGGGCATTATTTTTTATTTGTAATTGAATATCTTCTTTGCTACTGAGAATGCCTCCCATTGATTCATAATCCAGAAATTAGAGGAGGCACCAATGATTGAATGAGAGATTTGTTGTTGCTCTTCCTTGTTCCATCGAGCACTGCGACCCTTCCTCCTAATCATATATGAAGTCGTTATTGTTTCAGAGATTTAGAAAGACGCTATCAATGTGTTGTTTGGTATTGTTGGCTGTAGAGAAGAACTGTAATTCTTGGTGTGCATAGTGTTATTGTGATTTTATTTTTTTACTGAACTATGAAGAATTAAAATTAAATGATGCAGAACCAAATATAGAACATAGTGATGTCATTCAGGCTAGTGGTTCTTGAGGAACTTTGGCACCATATTAGAACACATAACTAGTTTGAGTATGTCTAAAATTCTGTTAATAACTGGAGATTCTTGTTGTACTTCGGTGCTCCAAGATCGTCAATTATAGGTTATTTATGCAAGGTCAAGTTGTAGAGTTGAATATTGAAGACATTCAATATCGAGAGTGCTATTCTAGATAACTGATGAATAGCGTGGAGAGTCGTGTATTCACAGATGGTAGGAGTTCCATAGAATGATTCAATATTGAGATTGTCCTTCGAGACGTCAAGAAGCGTCAATTGTGCAAATTTCGTCAATGATGGTCGGAAGAGTTATAGTTTAAATGAATCTAGTGGGAAGCTCAAAAGTGTGTGAAGAAAAGAGAGGAAACCCGGTGATTTCAGAGTAGAGTATGAGTGCTAGTGAAAACCAAACCAGACAAATATCAGACAAAGTATATTATTGTAATGTGTGATTGTAATATTTGTAATGTAAGCATTAAGGGAGGGTGTTAGAGATAATTCTTACAACTGTTGTAATTGTGAGTTTCTAGGTTAACTAGTTTTAGCTAATAAGATCCACTTTCTTAGGATCTAGATTGCTAGGAGTCGGTGATCTAATTGCTATATATGTAACCTCCATTTGTCTATGAAATAACATGAATTGAATGGTGCTGTGTGCAATATTCCTTCTCTCGTATTTTTTATTTCAAAAGTGTGTAACAAATTTGAAGAGTCATATATGGAAGTTTAAGTGACATGAAGGCAGACAAAGAGTTTGTGGATAAGTGAGCTAGTTGATTTTTTTTTGGTTTGAGATTCATAGATTGTTAAGAAATGATTGTAATCCAAATGATGAAGTGTGACTATGCTTATAGTACTATTTAATTTATGCACATTCCCTTTTACTGAAATTAGTAGAGTTATTTTAGTATAACCTTATAATCTAATTTGATATTACTATAAGAATAATGTATAATTATATTAACATGACCTATTCTATAAACTCCCAATGTAAATTATTGAGA
>SNQJ01S0089786.1:3360-16450 GCA_010110895.2 Picea sitchensis
ATAACTCTCAAACCGTGAGGAGTTATGTGACATTCCACATACCACCATAAATGGAATGACATGCACTATCCATCTAGAATAGTATTACCTTAAAATATAGCAAAAATCATACCGTTATCCATCAAACAAACTTGGGTCCATTACCTAAACCTAGGTTGTCCAACTTCACATGGTCATGACTCTCTAACCATGAGGAGTTATGTGACGTTATACATACCACCGAAAATGGCATGAAAAACACTATCCATCTAGGATAGTTTCCCTGAAAAATTCACTGTCCTTAATATCATTATTCCACAATTAAGCATGGGTTCTCTTACTCTGCAAAGCGTCTTCCCGTGAGGGCTTTCACCATAAGGGGACCACTTCGGAGTTCATCCATATTCACTTCTTATCAACCATGAAAAAAATAAAATGAGTCATATTTACGTCAAACAATCTTGGGTCCATTACCCAAACCTTTGTGCTATGGGGCTTTCTTCAAAGGTTGACATCAATGACAACCAACCTTAATCAACAATGCATGAGGCATCAATCAAACTCTTCATAGGGACTGGAAGAATAACTAGTCGGATGAGTAAAATCTAAGTAATAATCTCATCTTCCTAAGGTCATTCTAAACCCAAAATTTGGATGACAAGTGGACTCAAAAGTTTGTGCTCTATTCAAATGTGACACAACTGCTGCCGATATGAGATAATATTGTTTTCCCGCCCATCTTTTTTTATTTTTTCATAGAAAAATGAATGTTATGATACATGGGAGGAAACAAGTGTCGCGAGTAAGCAACTAACTCCAAACAATGGAACATACCTATGCTCAATGCAAGGAAGTGCATGCGGGCCATGGACACTCAGGGGAATGTTTCCTCGTAGGGTACAAGGTGTCAAGATGCAAAGGATATAAACAAGGTTTAGCTTGGCTAGTGATGCAAATTGCTGAGGTAAGAGGATTATAATGAGAAAGAAGGAACTGACAATAGGCTCAATACTGCAAGTAAGAGGATGAAATGAAATTACAACTTAACTTCAAAGAATGTCCTTTTTCATAAATTTAGTCCCTTAGGCTCGAAAAAGTATAAAACAATACCCATGAGAACTTTTCTAGCCAATGTTGACTAGAGTGTTCCTTTTTCGAAATTAGTCTACTTGGTCTAAAAAAGGGTTAAAATTACAACAAATAAACGTCTTTTCAAATCCATTTAATGAGTGTGAAAGAGACAAGTTCACTCGAAAATATTTTCTCTTTTGAGAGAGTCAGAAAAGAGCTTAAACAAGACTCGAGGATGTTGTTTTAAGCATCATATTATGGGGGAGGTCAAGGCTCGCATGCAAGACTTGTATCAAAATCCCACAACTCACTGGTAGTTGACACAAGCTTGGGATAACCCAAATCTTGCCAAGCCGAGGAGGATAAAATGCTTGTAGAGAAGGAATCCTATGATCTACAAGGTCATTCCAATCAAAGGAAACCATACTAGGACTTGGAGGGAGTGTACTAAGAGAGAGTGGAATTCTCCCTTATTCAGAAGGTATAGAACTAGAAATTCTAAGGACATGGTCGAAAGACACATCACCCCCCAAAAGAAGGGTGGGATCGAATGAAGATTGCATCGGCAATGTCACTTCCTTAGATTTGTCACTCTCCAAGAGATGAGTGGGATCGACCAAAGATTGCATCAACACAACCACTTCTTCAACCGTTGGTTGAATAGGATGTGAGACAACATGGTCTAGAGATGCATCACCCCCCAAAACAAGAATGGTGTTGGACGAATATTACATTGACACAATCACTGGTTGAATAGGATGCGAGACAACATGGTCAAGAAATGCATCACCCCCCAAAAGAAGAGTGTCGTCAACTGAATATTACATCGACATGCCTGCTGTATCAACCAAAGAAGGATTAGAATGTTGGGAAACCAAAGACGACTCAGAACCTGAAGGGATATCAGACAAGGACTGCACTTCTTGTACCACGATAGTAGCAGGGAACAAACGAGTAAGGAAATATCCTTTGCAAAGCCTACAAAGGAACTTGGGCTTACGCACTATATGTGGAGGCTTCTCAATCATATGAATTCCCCCAGCATGACTTGCAGTGGCTGGTGAAATCCTCCCAGCATGACTTGCAGAGGCTAGTATCTTTTCTTCAACATGACTTATAGAGGTTGGTGACCTATGTCCAACATGACTAACAGAGGTTGGTGATATAATTCCAGTATGAATCACAGTGACTGGACTTATGTTTCCATCATGACTTTTAGCAGTTGGTTGCGGCATCTGAGACCAAGGTTCCGAGAAATATTGATTTTGAGAGATTGCATGCTAGGAAGGGTTATGTTATACACCATGTCCCTGTCCAACAATATGGTATCCGCCTCCAAACTGATTCATAAATGGTTGTAAGGGCATCATCATCGAGTAAGATTCTTGCGAAGAGAAAGTGACATGACAAGGGTTACTTAGGTGAGGATATATGTTGCCCCCAGATGAAGGAACTCCGTGAAGGGGGTTGCCCATACTATAAAACTGACTCCCCCCAGATGAAACACCAGAGGGAAAAAGGAGGTCTGCCATGAGAAAAGAGTTTGTAGGAACCAACATACTGGAAGAAGGATAGATGGATGGTATGTAATAAGTATAAGGACCACCCATTTGAGCACTCGATCCTGGAAAAGTGAAGCTAGGATTGGTTCCATAGGAAGGAGGATTCCAACCTCCTACTGTAAGAGTTGGTTGATGGATATGACTCCCACCAAACGAAAAGTTAAAATAAGGAGGCATCATTCTCCCAACCCCAAAAATAGGATTCAAATAAGATGAGGAGACATCGGATGGAAAGTGCAAAGACATGTCTGGAATACCAAAAGAAAAAGGATTAGAGGCCCAAAGTATTGATTGAGTATCATGATTCGATGTACCACTCAGAAATACAAAAGGATTCGTCCCCATGGAATAATAAAGACCATGGGCTGGGTATCACTAACTGAGGGAGTCACGGGGGATCCACTAACCATAGCAATGAAAAATCATGACACGATACAAAATCCTAAGGCTAACTAATAATCAGAGAGCACACCAAAGTAAATAAAAAAAGGGTCAATGCAAACAAACAGGATATAGTGGCTGAAAGGGGCCTCCCGCACTAGAGTTGGTATGCCTCGCCCAAGAGGGGCCTGCGACTCCCTTCAAAAGATTGGAGGTATCATAATCAATTATAAGGGCCCTCGTGGGATTAACAAAGTAGTTGGTCAGATCCCCTCGAAGAAGTAATCCTCGATAAAGGATGTGTGTTTCCTAACCCTTTTTTGACTCAGGGTACCTGCAGAATAACCCCTGCAAGTAACCTATGTGGCTACCTATGTCAAGAAACTAGACCCACCACGATATAACCAATGCACAGGGGAACAATCATAAGTCTGGTCCACCATATGGGGAGGGTAGAAAAGCCCAAAATCTTGAAGCATTGCCTCTCATGGAGGTAAAGGTACTAGCAAGACCCCCATATACGAATGAAACCACATAAATATCTCTGACACTAACAAGGTATTAGAGGGCTATCTCTGCAACCAACTTCGCGTGACCTCATGCTTAACTCCGGTGTGAGCGGAGCCTCCTGACGTCACTAATTACAAAATGGATTTCACCACTCCCTGGTCAGACACATATGTTTAGTTTAATAGCCTTGGAGAAGTTTACTCACAAAATTCTATTGCAAGGCCCTATATCCTATGCTTGTTTGTGTACTCTGAAAAATAAAATCGTTTCTAATCAATTTTAGTTAATCAACGTTAATTTTAATGGCTTTGTTTACTCAAGAGATGTGGTCATGAAACTGAGGATATTATGACTCATCATATCAAAGAAATGAATGTAAACATAGTGCTAAGTCTTAATCTTAAATTCTCAAAAGATGGTAAACTTTTAAAATGTAACTTTCAATGCAACTTCTACAATTTCAATAAAATGCAATCTTTCCATATGTATCAAGATCAATACTAAGAACCCAAAAGAGCAAATGCCATAATGCAAAAATGAGCAATTTTTTTGTTTTGTTTGTATTTTCGGTATAAAGAAACGAAAATGCAAGGACTAAATAATAACTTGATATACAAACCCTACTGCAAGAAAAAAGAGACAAGCCAAGCATGATACCAAGAAGAAAACACTCAGACCAAGATGCAAGGACAACCAACGAAAAATATGATAAGAAAGAATATCGCCCAAAAATTCAACAATAAGAAGGTTTCCTATCACTCTGTAAGCACTCAACAATTAGGAAAGAGACAAAATAGGACTCAACAACCATCCAAACTCACCCAACAAACACCAAACTCATGCAGTAAGATAAAAAGTTGATGTACACGATTGTTTGAGCAAAATTTGCATATGTACACACCCTATAGAAGGGCAACACGCGTATGTATGCGTTTGTCAAGGGAAAACCCACATATATGTAGTAAAACACTTGCCAGGGCAAGGATTAGGCCAAGAATCTCAGATGAAAATTAAAAATAAGCTGTCAAGCAATCAAATGACAAGGAAACTAAGGCTAATAGAGAGAAAGTCAAGGACAAAAACACTCCAAACCCCAAAACAGAAGATCAATCCCCAATATGGTCACCAATTTCTGTTACGAGGAAAATATCTATATGGCATGGGGTAAACCAAAACATACAGAATGATTGAAGAGTTCAACTCTAATCCCAAGTATGTTATATAAATGAAATGCTGACAAGACAATATCAAGAGCCTACCTCATCCGGACGTTTGATGAAGACCACCATTGAGCACGCAACTCAAAGATTTATACCTGCAACTTGTATTCAACAACCAAGATACACAAGCATATGGTGATAATATATAATGAAACCATATAAAATAGCATAAACCATTAACATACATGACAAATACATCCATGGAATAAAAATTCAAATATTTTCAAGATATCGATTGGACGAGAAAACAATATTTCTATTAAAATAATCAACATAAGTATACAAGTGACAAACTCCTGTGTCGGAACATCTCGGAACCGAGAAACTAAGTCCCTTCCAACTGGGCCTCCACCACTTCAATACTCCACCGAAGGAAAGCTCATATAAAGGAGACAATGAGGTTCTCCATCAAAGAAGGAAGAGCTTGGGGGTTGAACAATGTGTTCAGACTTTCAAGGATAAAGGGATGCAAACTCAATGTGAAGTGAAATTNAATTCAAATATTTTCAAGATATCGATTGGACGAGAAAACAATATTTCTATTAAAATAATCAACATAAGTATACAAGTGACAAACTCCTGTGTCGGAACATCTCGGAACCGAGAAACTAAGTCCCTTCCAACTGGGCCTTCACCACTTCAATACTCCACCGAAGGAAAGCTCATATAAAGGAGACAATGAGGTTCTCCATCAAAGAAGGAAGAGCTTGGGGGTTGAACAATGTGTTCAGACTTTCAAGGATAAAGGGATGCAAACTCAATGTGAAGTGAAATTTCTCCAGAGTATGTTTGCTCTCAAAAGTTGAATTCCCCTCTTCCACGGTTTGGATATGGCTCAATTTATAGCCTTCAATTGGAATTGAAAGGCCAAGTCAGATCATTTCTAGTATATGGAAGGTCAAGGATCATGGATCTCGTGATGTGATATGGAAACCAGACACAATTTTTATTTTTGAGCACCAAACCCGATGTACGTGGGCTGTAGTGGTGCAACCTATGCATACACATGTTGTCTAACTGGCAGGGTGAGCATATGTGGAAAAATATGATTTTTTGGCTATGGAAGGTACAACAAAGGACTTCAATTCTGCATAGGGAATGGAAAGGCCATCTAAGCAAGTCGCATGGGGTGAGGAAATTTTTTCTATAACAAGATTTAATGAGATTTAATGAGTAATTCCTCTAGCCTTTCTCCATTAATGACGATAGTTTCAAGGCCTACACAATATTTTTTAGCATTAAAAAATACTTAATGCGTATCAGGAAAAAAAACAAAATGGTGGGGATGGACGAGAAAGAGTTCGAATATAAAACTTTTCATGAACCCGCCAAGCCATGAACCCACGGTTGTATGGATGATAAAAAATATACTAAGCGTAGAAGAACGGTTGGTCAGACTTGCATGCAAGAGGAAATAAATAATTTGGAGCTCGACACCCACAACAAGGTTGATGGTCAAAATGTAGATCACGAAACTTGGGGTGCAAAGTGAAGGTCACGAAAAAATGGAGAATGAGGGCTCGAACCCGCAAACCCGCGAAACTGAAAAATGGCTAAGTGTTAAAACAGACTCACGAGATAAGCAAGTGGGTGGAAATGAAGGCCCGCCAACCCGTGAACACTGAAATATGACTAAGTATATTAACCAGAAAGGGAGAAAATAAGGGATAAAAGGAAAAGCGAATAAGGGGAGGTGTAGAAGAGGGAAAAGAAATGGATTAAAGAAGTAGGGAAGATAGAATGTGGAAGGAAAACTCGGAAGAAAAAAATGGTCTCAACAGGTTTGTTGTTTATCATTCTCCCATTTGAAAACCCAATCCAAGAACATCAAGCTAAATCTTTCAGAAAATAACAAAGGAGTACTACCTCTATAAAAACACAGGAGGATTTTATCCTTGTAAGGTTGTTGTTTGGATTTTAACCAATCTGAACATCAGCAGTAGGTTTACATAATTAGTCATAATTTGAATTTTTTGGAGATAAATTGTGTATGATGTTTTGAAACATCCAACATTTCAGGTGGACACTCCACCCATCATCAAGGACAAATAAAACTAAAATAATAATAAAAAAGAGTGTTGGGGTTGAAATTTATAGGGTAAAAAAACCAAAGGTCAACCATTGTGAAATATGAGTGACATACCATGAAGCCGTTATGAAAAATGATTAAAATATTTAAGAAACCGTTGAGAAATAATAAAAGCTATTTATTTCCAAAGTAAAATTTGAAATATAAAGGAAGGAATATAGGAATAAATAATTTATTTAGAATTTTGAATTTTAAAAGAAAGGAAAAGTTCAAAATGTAAAAAGGAGGCGTAGGGTAAAAAGGGGTAAAATGGAGGAGAATCATTAGCGACTAGGGATATAAGCCAAATAAAAATGAAAACCAAGAAATTAAAAAAGAGAGAAAAAGATTAATGACCAAGACGATGAATAATAGGTTTCCAAGATTGGCTAAGTTTGTATCCATATTCCCAATTAAAAGTATTACAATGTTTTTCAATTTCCAACGTTGTTTTAATGATATGAGAGGAGTGATAGGGTGCTTAAGAAAGAATTTTGGTTTGATCAAAGAAAATGAGATGTTTTAAATTGTAGGAGTGTTCGGTGATAATTAACTTGGAAATGTGGTTGTGGAATGTGTCAACTATATGTTCTTTAAGGCTAGCTTTGAAGGATCTGCCAGTTTGGCCTGTGTATGATTTTCTACAGGAGTAGAGAATTTGCTAGACTCCTTGGCCAAGCATGGGGTCAGATTTATCCTTAGCTATTCTCAATAATTGTTTGATGGTTTTAGAGGGTTTAAAGAGAGTTTTGATATCCTCTTTGGCCAAATTTTTTGAAATATGATATGTAGTACCCTAGATGTAGGGAAGAGAAATGACAATTAGGGGTGGAGGAGAGGAAGGATATTTTTTAGAATTAGAATGGTATGATGAGTGAAAGACCTTGTTAATTAGAGAGATTGAATAACCATTGGCCACAATGACCTTCGTATGGTGGGATTTTTCTTTCTCAAGAAAATGAGGAGTCGAGATTCAAATGGATTGAGGAACTAGATTTTTTAAAATGATGGAATTCTAGGCAAGTTGATGGTGAGAATGGACATGAAGGTAACAATCAATGTGAGTCCTTTTCCTATAAAATTGGTTGATAAGGGTGCCATCGGGAAGATGGGTAATGAGAACATCCAAAAAGGGAGCATAGTTTTCATTTTGGATTTCCATAGTTAATTGAATATGGGGTGAAGTGTTGTCAAAGTGGTTAAAGAAAGAGGTCAAAGAGGGATAGCCACGAGGCCAAGTGATGAAGGTATTGTAAACAAATCAAAACTAACATTTGGGCTTAAGATGAAAGTTGTTTAAGGCTAAATATTTAAAATGTTCCATAAAAATATTGGTGACCACTAGGGATAAGGAAGACCCCATGGATATACCTTATGTGTGTTCATAGTATATTCCTTTAAAGGTGAAGAAAGTCAAGGTGAGGCAAAGTTCAATGAGGTTAAGGGTTTCTCGGTCCAAAATTTTGGAGATAAGGTCAATCGCTTACTGAATAGGAATTTTGGTGAATAAGGAAACAACATCAAAACTAACCATGATGTATTGCTCATCAAGGTGAAGATGACGAGTTTTTTGGAATAATATAAAGGAATCCTTGATAAATGAGTGATTTTTTCCCAATAAACGTATGCAGTTTATCAACAAGAAAGAGAGAAAGGGCATGAGTGGGTGATCCTATAACACTTATTATCTGTATAAGAGTGATTCATTTTTCATGAATTTTAGGTTTCCCATAGATCCCAGGGGTTTTAGGGTTATGAGGAATAAGACGTTTCTGAATGGTGGGGTCCAAGGATGAAGATCTGGTGGCTTTGGTGAATAAGATAGTTATGGCATTGATTAGGTTCTTAGAGAGAGATTTATACAAAGACAAATAAATAATATCTTGAAGTTTAGATTCATAAGCAAAGGTATTCATAATCATTATTATGTTACCTTTATAAACTTTTAAAATAATGATGTTGGGTTTATAATTAAGGTGGTGAATGGATTGAAATCCTTCCTTTGATAAGTTTGATTTAGGAGGTTTTGAAAGACAATGAATTCTACCACACTCTTGCCAAATTTCTTCATCTTCATACGGGGGAAGATTATGCATTATGGATTCAATAGAGAATAGAATATCTTCTAAGGAAATATGATGGGGGACAACGACAAAGTTTAATCCTTTTTCCAGAAGATGGATGGAAGGATGATTAAGATCAATTGAGGATAAATTTATAACCGCTGACAAATAAGTTCAAATTCATGAATTTTGTTAAAAATTTCCATAAATATGGGACTTCCATAATTATTTCTCAATATATACAAAATGTTACCTTTTTATGAATCCAAAGAGCATAAAGGAATGCTTTTAGTATCCATTCTTTGTTGTAAAATTTGTTTTTCAATTTTTTTAATTAAAGTAAATTTATTATTTGATAATCACGATTTGTGAAATTAATGGTCATATAGTTAAGTCAATTATGATAAATAATAGTTATTAATTGAATATTCAACATAACAACACTGAGTTTAAATATATATAAAAATAAATTGATAAATAATGGATGAAATATGAATGATAGATTGATATAAAACTATCATAACAATATACTTATATGTATTGACTAGTCATGATGGAGAATAGTTATGTCCTTTAGTTAGGTCATGTCCCTTAATTAGGTTATATATTTTTAATTTTATTATTATTATTATTATTATTAAATGTTTATTTATATATTTTGTGTTCATTACATTCCCTCTATCATCATGACAATATACTTATATGTATTGACTAGTTATGATGGTGAATAGTCATGTCCCTTAGTTAGGTCAGGTCCATTAATTAGGTTATATCTTTTTAGTTTTATTATTACTATTTTTATTTTTATTTAATGTTTATTTAAATATTTTATGTTCATTACATTCCCCCTATCTTCAAAGGAGATTTCTCCTTAAATCATTTTGTGGAAAAGGCTATGTCTTTGTTCTAACTTGCCATGTCTTGTCATTAATCTTCATTCTTGAGTTTGAAGATATGAGATGCTATGATTTTTGAAGTTTTGAGCATACTTGTTGAATTGTGAAAGAGTTAGACTACCCTAGTTTGATCCTATGTGGATATGTGCATTTATAGGGCCCTTGGATATAAATTTTTTATTTTGATTCTTAAGATGACTTCTATTTTGAGATTGAATTGTAATAGAATCAATATTCTTTGAAATGCAATTTGAATGTTGTCTTTGTTGAAAGCGATGCTGATATAGTGGTTTCTTAAGGTGTCATCTCTTGTGACTGAGGATGTTGCTAAGGTGTCCTAATAACATGATCTTCCTTTATCATAGTTTTAGAATTTTATTGATTCACCTTTGGTATTAAATCTTCTTCATAAAATTGTGACACTTTGTTGGTCATTGAAGTTTTACAAGTAGAGACACTTGGATTTTCCATCATTTTTACTTTGACATCTAAATATATCCTTACTTCCACTAGATTTGCATTTTTCTAATTTATGATGTCAATTGGACTTGCATTGGTTCCTTTCTCCATGACTTGAATTTTTATGTCTAATGACTTCTATAATCCAATAAGATCAGTTATGGTTTATTTATTGATCAAATATTCCTTGTTGAAAAGTTGTTCCATCTTTTCTTGTTGTGACTTCTTCTCATTATTTAATTTGTGTAAGTAAGCTTTGATTATGATTATGTAGGCACAAATTTTTTTCCTCACTTTCTAATGAGTTCTTGTCGATTTTTTTATTTTTAATAATGACTCTTCTATTGCAATTTATAACTGTATTGGTTCTTATCTCTTGACTCCTTGATTTGTGAAAGCAATCTTTGATCAAGCTTCTTTAGGCAAGAAGTTTCTTCAACTTTCTCTGATAAGACTTTATTCGATTTTTTTAAATTCCCCCCCTAATATTTTATGATTTTGTTGTTGGCTCTAATCTAAATTCATTAAGAGAGAAAAATTATTTGAATTAATGTCTTACAACATTATATTCTTGGTTAGGTGCTTGAATGCTATGTATTTTTTTTTATCCAAATTCATGGTAAAAGTACGAAAAGATCAACCAAGTATTCCCCATAATCACATCAACTTCGTTGGTTTGTAAGATAACAAATGTGAATTTTGAGGAGTATTCATTGTTGTTCCGTTCTAAATTATTAATCTCGTCATCATACTTTTGTCCATAAACTTTTTTAACTTCTTCTTTTACAATGTGTAATATATTTTCCAACTAAATATCAATATATTTTTCTTAAAAAATAATGTCAATAACAATAATCACAAACTTTACTCTCATGTTTACAGACAACATAACTAAGAAGTCGACAGACTCTCCAAAGTCGGATTGTAAATGGATAGGGGAGCTTGGAAAATCCGGGAAAAGAACCCAGACCTTGTCAGAGAATATCTTCACGACCCTTAGTTCTAAATCAAGGTAGCAACTCTTACTTGAAAGATGACAACCGCTTTTTGTAATTGAAATGTTTCACTTTTGAACAATTTAGCGGAAATCATATATTGTTGCATCCAAAGTTTCAGATCAATCATGGGTCGGTCCACACATTTGACCTCCTATTTTGCAGACATTGCCCCTTTGGGCTGACACCGAATAGCCACAATACCAAAGTTGGTCATATTCAGATAATACACCGAATGTTTTCATTTTTGGAATTCTTCCTTTGATGCCCCGTTGCATCCTTTTTTGAGGGATTTCTAGCCTACTAAATGCCATTGACATTTACAGATGTAATTTTGTTTTATATGTAATAAAATTACTGGTTTTTTTCCTTGGAAAGAAAACAATAATCACAAACATATTAAAGATCCTCTGAATAGAAACATGAAATTATCCAATCACATAAGATACCTAGAAATGAATCAAGCCTTCAATTCTATTGCAAATATTGATAAGAATTACAACTCACCACTTAAATGACAACCTTATTTGT
This sequence comes from Picea sitchensis, assembly GCA_010110895.2. Taxonomy (NCBI): domain Eukaryota; kingdom Viridiplantae; phylum Streptophyta; class Pinopsida; order Pinales; family Pinaceae; genus Picea; species Picea sitchensis. The sequence continues at coordinate 15,096 of SNQJ01S0089786.1, forward strand.
AGCTTCCTTGACTTGGTATTTGTAATTTGGAGTTTAACCTTATAAACTAATTTATAAATTAATAACTTGAGACTTGTAATTTGGAGTTTAACCTTATAAACTAATTTTTAAATTAATAACTTGAGACTACTTTTCTTCCTATTGTCTTCCCTTACAAGTCTATTTCTTAATGACCATTAGTGATTAGTGATGATGAAGAATCCATGGAAACATAAGGCTGGGAGGTCTCCTTCAACACGTTTGACATTATTTTTATTTTTTTATAATATTACTTTCCACTTAATATCACAAAATTTTAATAAATATTTAATCAATCTTATTTTTAAAATCTAAAAAGATATACATACTTTACCCCCTCTGGATTTGAACTTGTGACCTTTTAAGACGAAACACATGTTCTTAATCATTAGGCCCACTCAAGCTATATATAAATTGATACAATGAGATATAATTGATAAATTGATACAATGTTACATAGTAATATATTTATACGCATTGACTAGTGATGATGGTGAACAATTATGTCGTTTAGTTTAGTTAGGTCATATCCCTTAATTAAGTTTATTTTTATTTTTTATTTTTTTATTTTTTCATTTTGATGTTTATTTATATATTTTATATCTATTATATAAATATTCAAAACTCTATAGCCCTTTGGATTTCGATATGAAACATCTATGTGTAAATAGTTTTTATGTACAATAGTTACATTGTTTAGTTGTCAATAAGCTCAGTGAAATATTTTATCCAAATGAAGATACTTTTTATGGAATTTCATGGTTGGTTTGAATTTATGTTCAGATGTCTTTTTGTAACTATAATGTTTTCATTCTCTCAGTATATTAATTAATGGTGCAATGTCAACCAGGATTCACCAGAAATTCTACCATAATCATTTGTGGGTTGTAAGTTTTCACAATTAAGAGATTACATGGAACACATAAACTTCGTAATGCACTTTTGTAGAGATTATGAACAAACCAAAAAGCCTATATCTTAAGTATTGAGAGGTTTTCATCGTCCAACATATGATATATCATTTTTTGGGATGATCTGTATAGAGTAAATAATTAATCTATAACTCATATTCAATGAATGACATTAATCTATAACTCGTATTCCATAAGTATTAGTTGCAACTAACCAGTTTCTCATGATTTTGAATATTCCACTTAGCACTCGTTGTATCAGGTGATGCTCACATGGGTGAAAAAGTGGGATTGAAACTAACAAAATGAATCACATAACATCAATCATCACCTCCAAGGCTTGTAACCAGTAAACCAAAACTTCCTAAGAGGTCACCCATCCTAAGACTCATTTGACTCAAGCATTCTTAAGTATGGAGTTTTTTC
>SNQJ01S0089787.1:4466-37591 GCA_010110895.2 Picea sitchensis
AAGGTCATAATGGGCATACTACTTGGAGAAACCTCTTAGTGTAATAGCTCATCGGAATCGGGAGGAAGAGAATTACAGGATAAGATGATGAGAAGTGACTTTCAGTGACCGGAGAAGCCACAAGGATGGATAAATCACTTTTTAAAGGTAAAATGGTTAATTAATTAATTAATTAAGTGATTTAATCAAGGAATAATAAAGTAAAGTAAAAATCACTTGGAGGGAAAATGTCAACAAGAAATTAGGGTTTCGGGAAGCTATAAAGGAAAGGTAAAGCGACCTAATTCATAATTATGTTATGATTTGATGTTGAGATATTTGCAGAGGAGGAGGAAATCGACCCCCTTGTTGCTTTGTGGATTTTTGGAGGAAACCACCACCATTGATCGGTTTCGGTGTTGAGAGACACACCTTAGCCTATCGGAAATACCATCCAGGTATTTCATCGTGCATTACAGTATCCAATTCAGTGATTGCACAGCGCAGCCAGTGGGGGCGCAAGTGTTAGAGAGAGGGTTTGTGCGGCCGCTTGAGACAGTTCAGTGTTTGGCCGATTCCTTTCGACCCATTAGAGAGCTAGCCAGGGCGCACCTATTGAGCCACTTGTCTTCAATTTTCGACTGTGGAATCTCCCGGAAAGAAGAAAATAGTCATTTAGAGCGCAACTCTTGAGGAAGCACATTTGGGGTTCCAGGGGACATTCCAGAGCAGATTTGAGGAATCCCTTCCGGCCCATTACAGAGGAGGCTAGGACAATCGTTTTGAGATATACATCGTCAGATTCCGCCGGTGGAATCACTAGGGCGCACTCATTGAGCCCAGCAGATGCGCAAACCCCCAGGGGGTTACATTCAGAGTTTCAGAGGTCAGATCTTCAGTTCGACAGTCATCAAGATCATCCGAGAGGCCATGGCGCATCTTTTGAGACAGTGTCCAGCTCATTTCGACGGGTATTGTCATCAAGGTGAATTTTCTGGATTCTACAGCAGTTACCGTGAGCTGCCAGACTTTTTTTTTCCAATCTATCCATGCCTGCGCAGACCAGCATTCATTCTTCTGATGACGGGTATTTCTTATCAGTGGATTTGTATTCCAGTGACGATCCATGAGATCTACCTGACGATTAGTATATCTGCTTCCAACTTATTCTTGTATTTCCTTCTTTTTCCTCATTATATATATCAGTGAGTTGTGTTGTCCTTATTTCACATGCATTATCTTATACTGCTAAAACACTTAATGAATTGAAACACATGCGAAAATCACCAAGCATGTTCACACATTAACTCAAACTCATTCAAAAACCCCAGAGTATCATATAATTTCAGTGGCAAAACCGTAGTTCAGTGGTAGATATCCAGATCAGCTGGATCAAGGATATTTCATGGAACCTGTGGGCCTCGAGACATGATCTCCTTAGTTATCCCTAGGCTAGGGGATAAAAATACCTAGGGTAAAACCTAGATTCCTTAGGTCACAAGTCCAGATTAACTACTCATGAATAAATCATGTATAGCTTATTAACAATCGATTCACTAAGTGAAAATATGTCACAAAGTGAGATTTGAATCTGGGTGGAGAGGGTAACAACTTTTCCTCATACCCACTAGAGCTACACCCAATTGACAAAACTGATTGCAAACTTGAAACACTCGTTGACTAATTTTAGGTGTTTTTTTCAAGTTTAATTCAATGATTGCTAGGATAAGACAACATGTATTCTATATAGGCACTTCTTGAATATTGTAGTCGTGTAGATTCCTATTGATAGCAATTGTCTTCCCTTCCATCAACACTAGCATAGCATAGGATGTTTGGAAACAGAGGATCGGCTAGGCATGCATTGATGTGTTTGCTTTTATCATGTGCAAATGTTGCGTTACATGTCTAAGCTTAAGACAAGGTAACCTAATTGCATGTGACTAAGATGACAAAATGCTAAAATTATGTGGAAAGTTGCCTAAATGTCAAAATACCAAAATAAGTTTGGTTGGCTAGTAAGCAATGGCTTGTAATTTAAATTTACCAATATAAGAGTAAAGATTTTTTCAGTTATTATTATCATTTTCTTAAGAAGGCAATCCAAAGCAACATTATACATACATATATGCTACATTGTGAGGAAGGGATTATGAGTAGAATTAGAAGGGATCATTGTTAGATTGGATGTAAATGAAGTCATTTTGAGAGTTTAAGCGTTGTTATAGTTGGTATCCGACTTTTTTTAAATGTCCTAATGTGCTTTGATTCTCCTTTCAGTTGGCTGTGATGTCTGCATTTCTTGGCCCTGATCAAGCAGCAATGGAGGCCAAGTTAGCCTCCGATCCAGAAGTGGCTCCTTGGGTTAACAAGTATCAACGTAGCCGGGAGACAATTTCAGAGACTGACTATGACGTAAGGAAGGACCATTTGCCAATAGCTTTTGAAATGTTGTTCTCCTCTCTCGAAGCACTGTAGATATTAAATAGTTTTAAATTCTTGATTAAATTCGATTAATTCTGATTTTGGAGAATAAGCCCTCTAGATGATAAAAGGATAAACATCATCTTAATCATTTTTCAAGGCCTCCTGTTACCTTGTGTCTCTCTTGTTGTTGTGTTATTGCAGGTAGATCTCATCACTACATTCACAAAGATCGGCTCCTTCGGTCAGAACATCAACTACGAAGCATACACATTTCCTCGACAAAAAGTAGATTTGACCAAATTAAAATTATAGTATCTGTTCAATATTTATGCACCATTTTCTTCCACCGTATGATTCACATCATCTTTCAAATGTATAGTCATTATGGATAGAATCGGATGCAACCTGTAGGTTCAGAGTTTTACTCGGCTGCAATGACTAGTGAGTCACTGATGTGATTTCCATGACAAATACCTAATCATATATGGATGATTGATGTAAGCTTCATTTTGAATTTCCATGACAAATACCTGATCATATATGGATGATTGATGTAAGCTTCATTTTCAAATCCAAACAATTTGTGCATGCATTGGGAAAAACTGGAATATCAATTATTGAATKCAAACTAAAGATTTTCAACGTTGAGTTTTGTAATTTTGTTTATAATTAACTTATAACTTTGAAARTTAAACTAAAGTTTTAACGTCTGTACACTAACCAACTAAACTAACACTTTACTTTAAAAAATTGAATGCTGTTATGAAATTTCTCTGCCCTGTTTAGAAGTGGYCTATGCATTGWCAAAATGCATCTTTTTCAGAATTTCTCTGCCCTGTTTAGAAGTTGTCAAAATGCATCTTTTTCAGCCAACCTTTAGTAGAATTGGGCAAAGCAAATCCATTTTGTTTCAATCGATCGATCCAGCAGGAAATGCACCTTTTTGGGTTCAGATTGATTCAGAGCCATCGAAAATCCCATGTGGTAGGGGGGACTATGGGCAAATGGCGTTTCTCGGGTGGAAGGACGATCGACAGCCAGATTTCAGTTGGAAAATAGTGCATTTTGGTCAATTCCAATGGGTGGGACAATTAAATTTTTAAAAGGCTTAATATAATAGGTTTTGTTATTTATATGTGTGGAAGTGTTTATTAAAGGAAATGGTTATAGTGAATGGAGGCTTGGTTAGTTGGTAAAGATATGTTTTCATTACTCTTACTCAGGTTAAAATTTCTTAGGAATATGTTTGCTCTTTGTGGGGTGTTTCACTTATATAAATGATTTGTTTTTTTGTAGTTGGGTCATGTGTATTTCTAATAAAAACGAGTAGTTTTTTGTAATTGGGGTTATGTATGATTTTAGATGAATGAGTTGTTTATATTTATTCACTAGAAACATCTATTATTAAAAAAATAATTATGAATTTATAATAATAATAATAATTTATTTTTAAGGTCATCTCCAAGTGAGATAACAAATTGGTGTATGAGATTCTCTTGTTTATGCGACCATTAAAATCTACGAAAATATATATATATATATATCGTACTTGGATTTGAACTTATATGTTCTTAACTATTAGACTCACTAATGTTTTTAACACATGTTGTACACCTAATATAATATAATATAATATAAGCAAAACTTAATAATTAATTATTATTAATTAAAAGCTCTAAATTTACCATCATGTTGTTTGATTGTATAATCTTACACATATTAATCATTATTATTATATTGTTGATTTTTTACATTACATTTATGAGTCTGTGTTCTTGTTTAATGAATATTCAGTATATGATCTTTGTGATCCATGACAATAAATTGTTTTAGTAAGTTACTTCTTGATTTTCATTCAAAGATATCTTTAATTTATTTTTTATTTATGTATTTAAGTTATGATACACTTTTATTTGTATATTCAAGTTTTTATTATATATTTGTATTGTTTTGTCAATTAAATATTTTATGATCAATGACAATTTTTTTTTTAATTTCAATTGAGTTTATGCATGTCTCCTTGTTAATAAATTGCATTTTAATTTTTAAAATATTGTTAATTTGATTGTGTTGATAGGTGTTTGTTTATGTCAAGTTGAAAAATTGTTATCCTTTTATTTAGATTCAAATCGACATTGTGATATGACTCTTTATTAGTTATTTGTGGAATATCATAAAGATTATGAAATTGTTGATAGAGCTTTAAGCTTTTTTAAAGTTTAGTTTATTTGTATCATCTTCATAATGAGACGAAGTGCTCGATGTCTTTTCCTAAGACATTTATTTAGAGTAAATAAAAAAATAAAAATAAAAAGATACCTCTATTAATATTTCCCTACTCTTTAATATTTTAACTTTTGACTATGATGTTTAAATAAGAGTGAGCTTTAACTAATTAATTATAAAGAACTTGTTTTTATTTTGGAAATAAATTTTTTCAAGTAATAACTTTTTCAAATTGTGTCATGTTACTAAATATTAATTAATGTTAAGAATTTTAATAAATTCAAAATAAACATTAGCAAATTACCAACAATCTTTCATTTTTTCTATCAAACCACATGAACATAGATATTTCAAAGTTATTTTTTCTCTATCAAACCACATGAATCTAGATATTTCAAAGCTATTTTAATATATTTATTGTCATTTATGAGTAAAGGCATCTTCAATTTTTTTCTATTTCATTAACCCAACTTGTACTTTGTCTTTTTTTATTGACTATTAAATTTCGATATTTTTGTAATGGGTGTTGTTTGATATTTCTATAGTGGGTGTTGTTAGTTGATATTTTTGTAATGGGTATCGTTGATGAGGTGAAGCTTCTTTTTTAAACCTTCCAACAAATATTCCTAATGGATGTTGTTTGATATTTATATAGTGGGTGTTGTTGGTTGCTATTTATGTAATGGGTGTCATTGATGAGGTAAAGCGTCTTTTTTTAAACCTTCTAACAAATATTCCTAGTTACTTTTAAATTTGAGTCCTTGATAAGAAAATATAAAAAATTATCATATAAATTTTAATATATTATATAAAATTAACTTTTGGATTATATTAATTACTTTATTTATAAAAATATAAAATAATAGAATGATATAAAGTGCATGACGTTATTATATTATAACAATATAGTAATAATTTTACCTCTTGATCATGAGGTTAAATTGCAACTTGGTTTTAGTATTTAGGCTTTATGTATGGGGTTAAAGAGTAGGTATTTTTGGACACCACATGACACTTCTCTGGTAGCCTCAACAATGATTAGATAAGACACTAGGTATCTAGTGGGTATTAGTGAAAACCACCTTTTGGTCCTTTTGCATGACTTAAAACTATTTTTTTTAGGCAAAGAGTTCATCATCCTCAGACGTAAGAAAATAGGTGAACAACCCAAGGCTTCGAGGCATCTGGTAGGAGTGGCATTTTTTCCCTTTATGGACCACCAACAAGGTATTTTAGGTGGTCAGTCTTGACATTATATCAATAAAGGTTTAACGTCCCCCAACCCAATCGAGGTCCATTACGTGCGGAATACTCATAAAAATTAAAAATTTATGCTAACTAATTTTTTGTAGCTTACCAACTACAAATTACAAGCATGCTTAACTACAATCTGATACCATTAATTTGATGAATCTACAAAATTCTAACATAAGCATGAAATGAAGCTAATAAACTCAAGAACATCAACATATCAATCAGTCTTATACACAGATTTCATGCACAACAATTAAACACATAAAATAACACAACAAGAAGATAAAACACTTATATTTTAATTCAGTTGTGCAACCAATTGCTTGGGACGGACGTTCCACCCAACCATAGACTTCTTGTTCCAAATCTCAATAGTAAATCACCCTCGAGTTGAGGCTAGTAATCCACAAAAGAGGGTGGTCTCTCACTATCCACTCACATCTCAGAAAACCCACAACCCACTGGTATTTTCCTACAGCTATCTCGATTTTTTACCAACTCTCTTCCTCTCAACCTGCCCAATCCAGGGAATGTACCCCTTCATTGATCTCAGTCCCTCGGGCATCACATTCGTTTATCAAGGTCTTTTTGGCACAAGTAACCAGGAATCTCTTTGTTGAGAACTCAAGGGTGTTGAAGTTTGAGTAGCTTCGGAAGATATTCTTATTCTATTCATATTGTATTCGACCAAGAAAAAACACTAAAAAGTTATATTGTGTTATATTTGTAAAGTTGGCCCTATTGCGCGTTTGTAAAAGTCCACCCTATTGTGCCTTAGAAAAAGTAAATTGTAAATTAGAAGGGTAAAGTGTACAAGTCGGCCTTGACCTATTTCTGGGTGGCTCAACTTGTATTTATAAGAGGCTGGGCACCTCACTTGGAGAACATACACAACAAACTCTCTCACACAAGTAAGAAGTGTGGAAGTATGAGGAGAAGACGCAACTACGTAGAAAGAGTGTTCAAGTGAAGGGTTTTGGTTATCTTTTGGAGGATCATCTTGGTCTAGTGGTGCTCTACCCTATTATGGTTTGGCTTTCTAGTTTATCTTCTATTTGGTGAGATATCTCTTACGAGAGACATTGTACTTGTTGAAGAATCTATATTGAAGAAGCTTTGCTCGGTTTTCTCTCCCACAAGGGTTTCCCAGGATAAATCTTGTGTATACTGTGGATGTCTTTCTTTTAGTGATCCTTATGCATGCAGTTATTGTTTTAATAGTCTAATGTTAAAGAATACACACACTTGACTGCTTAAGAGAAAATTTAACATGGTTTTAGAGCAGGCCTGAAAGAAGCCATTTGCATAGTCTAGAAGAACTCACCGGGGAAACTAAGACCATAGGAAGACTCTCCTAACCCTAGCACATCTTTCCTTGGGTTTAGATTCTTAGTTTGATGAAGTTTTGAAAACTGCAATTGGTGTTGCAACTGTTGCAACTGTCGGTAACTGCACAAACCCTAGAAGGTGATTTATCCCACTTTCTGGAGGACACTGATCAAAGTAAAACCGCCAAGGAGCTCACCTTAGGAGGGCGCACCTTTCCCTCAGAGCAGAATTCCAAAATTTACATTTTGAAAAATTAGGGTTTCCTCATAAACCCTAACTCAAGACGTCTTGGCAGCTGTAGAATTGAAGATGGAACTAATCATCTTGGCATAACACTCTCTGGTAAGTACAAAACCTTTATTTAAAAAGTTTTTATTTCTACTATTATATTTTTTTTCAAGGACAAGATGACACCCGGTACCAAGCTTGATGAGAAGCTTGAAGGTGTCGATAACGTTCGAGCATGGAAGTATAGAGTGATGCTCGTTCTAAAAGAGAATGACCTAGAGGATTTTGTCAAAGAAGAAGTTCCAGAACTTGACAAAGATGAGGCCAAAGCAAAGTATAAAAAGAACCTAGTTAAGGCAAAGAGAATTATTTTTTATTCCATCAAGGATCATTTGATCCCTCATGTCTCATGATTGACAAATCCCAAGCAAATGTTTGATTCCTTATCTCGATTGTATGAAGGCAAAAATATCGACCAGAAGATGACCTTGAGGACACAAATCAAGAATGTGAAGATGCAGAGTTCATAAACTATCCAATCATACTTCACAAGGGTGTCTCAAATCATAGAACAACTTGAAGCCATTGGAGACACAATCGAAGAAGCATAATTAGTAATGACTACCTTGAATGATCTCCCCAGATCTTGGGAATCATTCATTCAGGGAATATGTTCAATAAGAACGGTAACAAGGTTTAGTAGACTATGGGAGGATTGTACTCATGAAGAAGCCACATTGGAAGCAAGAGAAGAGAAATTAGGCAATGAAGAAAATCAATCTCTAACAGCTCATACTAGAAAATGAAAGAGCAAGAAGGAAGCTCATTCACACAAGAAGCCTCATGGATTACAAAAGACACATAAGTTCAAGAAGGATTTTTCAAACTACATATGCTTCATTTTTCAGAAGATAGGACACATTTCCATAAACTGTCCCAACTCCAAAGGTCAGGTCAGAAAAGGAAAGTATAAAAGACATCATGCTCATGCCATAGAAGATGATGAACTTGATCATGAGAAAACTAAAGAAGAAGACTCAAGTGAATAATATGTATTGATCTCGTCTCTTATAGGTATTGTCACCCATGGAAGTGACACATCGCTTATTGATAGTGGTGTTTCTAAGTACATGACATATTACAAGGATTCCTTCTTAGAATTAGTTCAGAAGGATTCACCTCACAAGGTGAAGCTCGGTGATGACTATCAGTACCCCATTAAAGGAGTAGGAGAAGAATCCTACAAGTTATATTCAATAAAACCTATGAAGATGAAAGATGTTTTGTATGTATCTGTTTTGAATAAGAATATCTTTTCCATCTCAGCTTTGGATGAGAAAGGATTCAGAGTTTCCTTCATTGATGGTGAAGTTCTCATGTGGCCAAGAGGAAAATCTATTGATGATGCTATAGTGATTGATATCTAAGAAGGAGGCCTATACAAGTTAAAAGGACATTCAGTTTCAACATTAGTACACACTACAGTCACTCTGAGTGAGCTTTCGCATAGAAGATTTTCTCACTTACATTACAAATCCCTACCGATCATGGGCAAAATTGAGCAAGATGGTGACATGTTTACTAGAAATTCAAGTGGATCATGAAGGCATATGCAAGGGATTCACACAAGGCAATCACATGAAAGCCATTTCCAAGAAGTGATAGAAAAGCCAAAGGATCCTTGGAAATTATACATTCATACGTGTGTGGACTGATGTCAACCACTTCACTTAGTGGGTATGCATACTATGTTTCATTTATTGATGATTTCTCAAGTAAAACCTAGATTTATTTTTGAAGCTAAGAGTGGAAATTATTCAAAAGTTTAAATAATTCAAGGCACTTGTTGAAAACCTCTATGAAAATAAGATAAAGATATTAAGGTCATATAATGGAGGTGAATTCACTTCAGATGAATTCAAGGGATTCTGCAAGGAAGTTGGGATTGTTATCCCGATATCTAGGGATAACTAGGAGATCATGTCTCGAGGGGCCCCACATGGTCCTAGACATGGAGTCACGAGTGGTCGACTTGAGCATGGCCCTTGAGGCCCATCTTCTTCTTCTCCACCAGACTTTTCCTGTCGTGATGTGACTTCCATCACCTAAGGCCCTGGAAAAGCACGCCGGAGGACTCTTGCTCCATGAGTGGTAGTGCGAGGTATCATGGCTGTAATGTCATATTTCATTGTTATAACCTTCTTATATATGTTAAGGTTCCTTTCATTTGGGATATTTGCTTTTCATTTGGGATGGCCTTGGATCTTACACTAATCCCTTGACCATTGTTGGGAGTGATTGATGGGGTAACTTGCTAAACTAGTATTCATGGGTTTAGTTATACCAAGAGGGGATTTCTGTGAGTCATCCTCAAGCTCCCACCGTATATCACTTTACATCTTATACCTCGCTCATCCATCCCACATTCCCCTAATTAAGCCATTGGGATGACCTACCGAGGTACATTTTGTCTTTGTGGGAAGGAGGACTTCAAGGCGATTAAAAGCATTTGGTGAAGATAAAATCCATAGAAATGAAACCTAGAGATGCTTAACCGAGGGATCTGAGAAGGCAATAAAAAGCCTCACCGGTAAGAAACTAGGGACCCTAAGAAAAACCGTAAAATAAATAAATGCAAGACCTAACCAAAGAGGATGGGAGGTCTCACGGTACGACCCATTATGTTCATAGGTATTTAGCGGTATGACATTGCCACTATCTCCCCGGTCACCAAGCCGAGGCGGTGACCAACTGGTTGCATAGCCGGAAAGGGGAGTCTCATCTGAGCCGATAGCTTCTCATTTACGAAGATACTAGGTAGATATGGCATGACTCGTAGCCACCAAGCCAAGTGATGTCCTCTTTGTCGGACCTTAGTAAAAAGCAATAAAAAGAAAGATAAAGGCAATAAAAGGGCTTGGAAAATATGCATCCATGGCCAGATTTTAACTTCGCCTCCTCAAAGGCACCGGACAACACAACCCTTGGGCTTACTATGGCTGGACATCCCTAAAACCAGCATCACCTCATTACACATGGCTTGAATAATCCTTTTGAGGAAACTTTCCATCCTTGTGGGTGTGTAATAGGTTTTTTCTGTTGGTTTCCCTAGCTTTGTATGTAGATCACGTGTAATGTCTTTGAGCTCTTAGATGATATGATAGGAGTTCATGCATATATCGATAGCTTTAATGATGAGATATGATTTACGTGGCTATGATATCTAGGTGACTAATGAACCCATGGAGGTGTAGTTTTTGATGTCTTGAGGACCATGCCGTGAGGGCCAGTGCCCAGAGGGATGTTGATTTTATGGGGAGATGATTATTTCGAGACCTCCATGGGGTGCGAAGAGTATCGAGATGGTTGTTGGGATGGCGATTGGCGGGCCAGTGATGATGAGCCCACATGGGAAAGAAGGACACCCTCACATCGGGCCAGCTTGGCGGAGATTTGACCTATGGGGGATCGGTACTAGATGGGATGATAGCCTTGATGGATAGGACGCCACACAGGACAGGCTGGACATTTTCTATAGCTGATGGCAGTGTGCTGGGCATGTTTGACACACATAGCAAGTTGCAGGAGCCCCAAAGGGGCCAACGTATGGCTTACTGGATGATGATTATGCCCTAAAGGAACCAACGTCTCCTTATAGAGACGGCGTCTCCATTTTAGCTCATTTGGGCATTTTAGCATCTAATATGACAAATGAATTGAATAATGTTAAATTCTGTGCTTGTCGGTTTTTTTGATGACCTTATTTTGTTAATTAGAGGTCATGAGGGATGATATAAATTGAGGACATTTTAGCCTCATTTGGATATGAAAAACTTGCTCTCTTGTGAGAGTGACTCTTTTATCTTTTGTCTTGGATATTTTTCTCTTGGGTGAAGCTACACTTGGAAGGATCATTTTTGGCATGCATATGGTGTTCTTATCATTGGAAGATTAACAACTAGGGTTTGATAAGCTTTTCATGAATTTGTAAGTGTTTTCTCATCAAAAGCCTTGATTGAATGGTTGTTGATTAAATATCTTGCATGTATAGTTACATTGTTATTATTATGCTTAATCATTGAAACCCTAGGAGCCAACACACAAGTAGGTGGTAGCTTCATGTCCCCATGATAAGAACTAGTTTAGCTCATTGATTAAGAAGGTTTAGCCTAGCCATAGCTACACCTAGCCTTTCTTTTTTAAGGTTAGTTTTTGAATTATAAGTTGAAGGAGGAAAGCGTCCTAGGCCTAATTTAGTTTACACCTAGGGTTTTGACCTTGGGGTTTTGAAAATCCTTGTCCCCAAGTAACACTTTTCAGCTCTAGACTTATAGTTTGAAGCTAGTAGTTTTAAAGAGTTCTAAGGAAGAGGGAGGAGCATGAGGCTAACTTTAGCTACAGGAATGAACTCTCCCTTAGGGTTTTGACTTGGTGGCCTGCCATTGCGGTACCATCAAGCCTAACTCTCCCATCCTTAGATTTGGATTCTCCCAAGCCATTAGCCTTACTCCTTGACTCCTTTTAGCCCAAGGCACTAGTCTATACTAAAGCGTTGAGCTTTTGGTGTGGTAAAACAACTCTTCAAACTTTCTTGATTTGAAACCCTAACTAACCCTAAGCGTCTAGACCCCAAGCTTTAATTGTTGATGGCGTCTTGCCTTATTTGAAACTTACATTTTGGACTAATAGTTGCGGCTGACTCATCCCATGATAGCCATAGAGAGGTTTTAAGGAACTTCATTGGTTAATTTAGCAAAAACGTCCACCTCTTTGTCTAGCTAACCTAACCCTAACCGACAACAATATAGGTGGTCATACTTGTTAAAACCCTTGTTTGGCCTTGAAGCGTTTTGACATTGTCACCCTTCTTGATAGGCTTTGAGTTTGAGTATTTTTCATAAGCTTATTTGACAAAGCGTTCCTCTCATATTGTCTTGAGAATTGACCTAATACTAGAATTTGAAGTCACCCCTCATCTGCAATAGTGACGCGACAACAATATTTATATATGAGCAAATGTATGATATTTATTGCATTGTGATATAACAAGGATTGATTGTGTACATTGAATTCTTTTATCATTTGTATTTATTGAAGAAGTGATATAGAGATATAAGTCTTAATTGCAATCATTGACTTGATCAATAATTACTCTCATTAATTGCTCCTTTATGTGTTAAGGTAGTCATTAATGTTTGAATATTACTAACCACTCACAGTACATTTTAGTTTCGTTTGCCTTGTCTCACAAACAGGTGCCTTTCTCAGTGGAATACCTTTACCCTTGACTATCTCTCTTGTGAAATGTGTGAAACACTTATCTTGATCGCTAGACCTTTACCTTCCGAACTTATCTTGATCCTTTAGACCTTTACCCCTTTCAGAAACCCAGATTACTAGGGACGTCTCCCTTGGGACTAGCCACCCTAAATAGAAAGAGCTCCCCATCGAGGTGACAGTGGGTGGGGAAGCTCCTGTTACACCAGTTTGAAGCCTTGACTCAAGCTACCTAAACCCTTTCCTACAAACTGAGCGATAACAGGGATCAAAATGGATCTCTCTACTCCTTACAATACTCAGCATAATGGTGTAGTAGAAAGGAAGAAACGTACAATCATGGAAGCAGTGAAGGCCATGATTCATGAACAAGAATTATTGATGCATCTGTGGGTAGCAGCAGGCAAAAATACAGTATATGTGAAAAACAGAAGTCCCCACCGTGCTCTTGGGAACAAGACTCCAAAAGATATGTTTACAGGTGAAAAGCCAGAGGTCAGCCACTTGAGGATATTTGGTTGTCCAGTGTATGTGCATGTCCCCAAGGACAAGAGATCGAAGTTAGACCCTTCATGCAAGAAGGGTATATTTGTTGGATATAGTGAGACATCGAAGGCATATAGAGTTTACATCCCTGATCATCGACATATTGAAACTAGCATAGATGTCACCTTCAATGAGGATGCAACATTCAGTAGATCAAGGCAACATTGTACAAACGAGATCCATGATGAAGAGCATGAAGATCCCAGAGTTACAGATACAGATGCAAGTGATGATGTTGTACTAAAAGATCATGATATGAAAGAACCACAGAGACCTGCAGATTCATCTCGAGAGGTGAATACTAAGAAGAGAAGATGATACTAGTCTCAAGAAATTTATCAGGATGCAGAGAAGTATGGTTCTCCATATGGATCCTTCAGATAAAGAAAGATATCTCAACCATACTTTAGTTACATGGCATTGTTGAGTGACATTATTGATGTTGAGCCTACCAGTTATGAAGAGGTTGCAGAGAAGAAATAATGGAAGGATTCCATGGTTGAAGAGTACCAGTCCATTGTAAAGAATGATGTTTTGGATGTGGTTCCTAGACCGAAAGAGAAGACAGTGGTAAGTTCCAAGTGGATTTACAAGACAAAACATTCAACAGATGGAAGTATCGAGAAGTACAAGGTAAGATTCGTGGCATGTGGTTTCTCCCAGAAAGAAGGAATAGATTATGAGGAGACATTTGGTCTTGTGGCGAGATACACTTCTATTAGAGTGATACTTGTGATATTCGTAGTGATGAAGTGGAAGGTGCACTAGATGGACGTGAAGAAAACTTTTCTAAATGGTGTAATAGAAGAGGAAGTGTATGTGGAGAAACCACAAGGTTTCGAGACACATGTGTGCAGATTGAAGAAAGCCTTGCATGGATTAAAGCAGGCACCCATAGCATGGTATGGTAGAATTGACAGCTTCCCGATGAGCTTGGGATTTACCAAGAGTAAAGAAGATTCCAACTTGTACTTCAAGGTTGTGGATGGTGGACCAGTGATATTACTTTTGTATGTGGATGACATGTTCCCAATAGGAGACGAGAAGCTCATCATTGAAAGTAAGAAGAAGCTTGTTGCAGAGTTCGATATGAAAGACCTAGGTATGATGCATTACTTCTTAGGTCTATAGGTATGGAAGAGATCGAGTGATATTTTACTTAATCAAGGAAATATATTGTTGAGATTCTGAAGAGATTCAAAATGATGGATTATAAGGCCATGCCTACACCAATGGTGACAAATATGAAGTTATTGAATGATACATCTTCAGAGACAGTGGATGCCACCATGTATAGACAGATGATTGGTTCATTAATGTACCTAACGAACAAGAGGCCATATATATGTTTTGTTGTGAACACATTGAGTCAGTATATGGTGGAGTTAAGAAGTGTTCACTTGATTGCAACAAAACATGTGATGAGGTACCTGAAGAGTACAATTGATTATGGACTCAAATATGCTTTAGATCGTGAAATAACTCTACAAGGATTTACTGATTTAGATTGGGCCGGTAGTGTTGTATATCGGAAGAGTACATGTGGATGTTGCTTCAATATGGGATCAACTATGATCTCATGGTTCAACAGGAATTAGACTAGTGTGGCACTCAGTACAGTTGAGGTAGAGTATATAGTAGCTTGTTCAACTATCATCGAAGCAATGTGGCTTCAGAAGTTTCTTGCAGAATTGTTTGATATTGAGTTAGAGGAAACTTGTATCTGGTGTGATAACCAGAGTTGTGTGAAATTGACAAAGAATATAGTGTTCGATGACAAGTCCAAGCACATCGATATCAGGTACCATTACATCATAGATATGGTACAAAGGGGAGCAATTAAGGTCCAGTATGTCGCTATAAATTAGAAGATAGAAGGCGTGTTGACCAAGCCTCTTTCGAGAGTGAATTTTGTGTACTTCAGAGACAAGCTTGGTGTGGTCTAGAAGGACGTCCCTAGTAAGAGAGAGTGATGAGTTACATATGTGATTCCAGGGAAACAACTTCAACATGTGATAGTATCAGTGGGTAGTCATTCACGAGTACGTTACGACTACTCTAGTGAAAAATTTGGGTACGTCGATTTATTGCTACTCCAATGAAAAAGTCTGGTTCACATAGGGATACTCCAGTGAAAAAGTTTGGTACACCGAGTTACTTCTACTCCAATAAGAAAGTATGGTACACAGAGGGATACTCCAATGAAAAAGTGTACTACGTCGAGTTACTGCTACTCCGGTGAAAAAGTCTAGTACGCAGATTGCTACTCCAGTGAAATAGTTTGGTACGCATGTTACTAGTTGTAGCACCAGTCAACATGACCTCGCACAAATTCAAAAGATTCCATGCCTTAAGGGTTGGTTAGTTACCCGACTTTTCAATATGGTGGGCCAACTTGTGTGGTTGGAGGTGTTTCCTATTCTTGGGCTAGATGGGTAGTGTGTGCACACTACATCGCCTAATCCTTGTGATTAGATGCCTGGTCATTGTGGAACAGTTTCTTGGTGTACCAACCAGAGGTTACTAGTTCCTTATGAATTAGATGCCAGATTCTGTGTGAGTTGGCGAGTTAAAGTCCCGTGATGACATAAACCTCAGAAGAATGATGAGACCCTAGATGCATGATGTGGTTACAAATTTTCTTCAATATATATTCGTGAAAAATCAACAAATCAATGGTCAAGTGTAGAAAAGCGCAGAAGCAGTTGTGACGATCGTGCTAGAAGAATATCTTCCTTGCTAAGAGGGAGTGTTGAAGTTTGGGTACTTCATAAGATATTATTATTGTATTCATATTGTATTAGAACAAGACAAAACCATAAAGATTTATATTATGTTATATTTGTAAATTTGTCCCTATTGTGCCTTTGTAAAAGTCAGCCCTATTGTGTCTTGGAAAAAGTCAATTGTATATTAGAAGGGTAAAGTGTACAAGTCGGCCTTGACCTATTTCTGGGTGGCTCAACTTGTATTTATAAGAGGCTAGGCGCCTCCCTTGGAGAACATACACAACAAGATCTCTCACACAAGTAAGAAGTGCACAAGTATGAGGAGAAGACACAACTACTGAGAAAGGGTGTTCTAGTGAAGGGTTTAGGTTATCTGTCGGAGGACCATCTTGATCTATTGGTACGCTGCCCTATTTTGGTTAGGGTTTTTGGTTTATCTTATGTTTGGTGATATCTCTCTTAGGAGAGACATTGTACTTGTTGAAGAATCTATATTGAAGAAGCTTTGTTGGGTTTTCTCCCCCACGTGGGTTTCCCAGGATAAATCTTGTGTATACTATGGATGTATTTCTTTCAGTGATCCTTATGCATGTAGTTAATTTTATAATAGTCTAATGTTAAAGAATAGACACACTTGACGACTTAAGAGAAAATTTAACAAAGGGAACTCACTGTCATGAAAACTACCAACAAACAACAACAAACACTTGTTTTTATAGTGCAAATCACATAGGAGTTCACTCTCCAGGCCTGGCAACCTGACTCTTTAGTCTTTGGCTCCAAATATGGTCCAGAAATGCTCCAACATGCTCCAAAATTTTCTCTCCATGGATCTTCCATCTCCTAGTTCTCTTTTTTCCTCTCTATTTGTTGTTCATGCCAAAAATTTGACTGTCTAAAATTGTTGTAGTTGCTGATACAAATTTCCTCTCCTTTGGCTTGCTTGTTTAACTTACACACTTCCCCAAGATGATTTTAGTCAACCCCCATGCTCCCAATAACTATAGGATGTGAATTATCACACCCACCCTCTTACATGCATTCAATGATTGGCTTTGGGACACTCAATCAAAAAATAGAGTTTAATACATAATGATAATAAAATTCAAGAATGTGGGTTGATTTAATAGACATGGGTAATTCCTCTTGGTCTCATCTCTTAGTCATTATCCTAGACCCTCCCTTCTCTTGTTGATTAATTCAGCCCCAATATTTGTCCATGTCCCCTTAGCAGCTGGCATCACATTTTATTATTAAAATTCAGAAATACATTTCACATATACATCACTTGGTCGTAGAAACACATTATATCTACATTAGTATTAATTAAAATAGACATTATACCGGGATGTTACATTCCCCCTCCCCTACAATTGTGTGTTGTCGTCGGTGCACACTATGTCGATATACATATACAAATTTACATCACAATACTTAAAAAATAAAAATTTTCAATTTTGTACTCCAATAACAGTTCCAACCAAAATCTCATATTCCTCTCAACCCATTGACCCAAGGAATGCACCATTTGTTTATCATAGATAACCCAAGGAATGTACCATTTGGTTATCATAGATAACCCAAGGAATGTGCCATTCTTTTATCAGGGCTCCCAATACAAGTTGCTTGTGACTCAAAAATATGGTTCTGGAACTCTAGTTGCTCGAAATGGAGTCTTGCATTATGCTTTCTTTAAAATTGACAAATAATTGTTTGTATTTCTCCCACATGTTTTTTTCATGCTCCCATGTAGCATCTTCAAGACTTTAGTAGGTCCATTGAAACTTAACCATCCATATGGCTTTGTTCTTGAGCACTTTGAATTTCCGGTCCAGAATGTGTATTGGTTCCACTTGGAAATCCCCTTCGTGCTCCACCTAGATCATAGTTCAATCAATTATGTGGTTAGGATCATACACACATTTCTTTAATAATGACACATGAAATACATTATGAACTCTCATGGATGCAGGTAATGCTATCATGTATGAAACTGGCCCTATCTTTTCTAAGATTTAGAAAGGTCCACAATATCTTGCTTCCAACTTCAGGCAACTTCCTAATCTTAGCAAACTTATTTTCTCCTTCACTTTTAAAAACACATGTTCGCCCACTTTGAAATCTTTAGAAACTCTATTCTTGTCTGCAAAAATTTTATGCTTGTCCTGGAAAAACTTTAAATTATGTTTGATCTTTGTCATCTACTCTTCCATTTCCTTCAACAAATCTATCCCAACAATTGTTCTGTCTACTGGATTATCCCAACTCATTGGTGTGTTACACTTCCTTCCATACAATGTTTTAAACAAACTCATTTTTAATGAGGCTTGATACACATTATTGTAATCAAATTCAACTAAGTGAATATAATCTTCCCACTTTGATGGTTGATCCATCAAATGCATTATAATCGTGTGCTTAATTATTTTGTTAATCCTCTCTATTTTCCCATCTGACTCTGGATGATACATTGTACTAAGATTTAGATTTGTCCCAAAGCCTTTGAACAAACCTTTCCAAAAATTGAATGTGAATTTTGGATCTCTATATGAAACTATTGTCTTATGCACTCCATGTAACCTAACAATTTCTTTCATGTAGATATCTGCAATATTTGTTGCCTTGTGTGTTGTCTTCGTTGGAATAAAATGTATTGCCTTACTTAATTTATCCACCACCACCACGATGAAATCATGCTACTTCACTGTTATGGGCATCTTAGTAATAAAATCCGCTGTGATAATTTCCCACTTTCACTCTGAAATGCGAAATGGATGCGATAATCAGTTGGATGCATATGCTATGTCTTCACCTTCTGGCATTCTAGACATATGGCTATGTAATTATCCAATTCTTTCTTCATTCCAAGCCAAAAATATCAACTTCTTACAGTTGCAATTGTTTTATGATATACTAACTGCCTAAAATATGTCATATTATGCATTTCCATCAGCACTGCATTTTTCATCTCATTGGAATTCAAGACATATACTTTGTCTTTGTATATGGGATTTTTTTCTTCTTTCAGCTCATAAAAATTAAATTTCTATTGAAAATTTCCTTCTTGTAATGTTTCTTTTTTTTATAGATATTGTTGATCTAAATTTGTTGTTCTCATAATTTTATCTTTCAGATCAGTCCTATACATACTAATGGTTGTAGTATGAATTTCATGATCTCTTCTACTGAGTGCATCAACCAATCGATTTTTCTTGTCTTTTATATGTTTAATTTCAAAGTCATATTCACTTAGAAAATTAGGCTATCTAGTTTGTCTAGCATTTAAGGTTGGTTGTCCAAACAAATGTTTTGGACCATAGTGGTCTTTCATTAGCTCAAATTTACTCCCCATGAGGTAATGTATCCACATTTTTAATGCATGTACAATTGTTGTTAATTCCAAGTCATGTGTAGCATAATTCTTCTCATGCTCTTTTAATTTTCTAGACTCATAGCATACTATATGATATTTTTGTGTGAGGAATCCATCGATCCCTTCCTTGCACGCATTAGTGCACACAAAAAAACATTCACCTGGATCCGCAATATTCAATATTAACACACTTGTAAAAAATAATTGCAATTGTTGAAAGCTCTCTTCACACTTGGGAGTCCATTCAAATTTCAGTCCCTTCTTTTGCAAAGAAGTGATTGGGCTAACAATTTTTTAGAATCATTTTATGAATCTTTGATAATAACTAGCAAGACCCATGAATGATCTGACCTCTGTCACATTTCTTGGCGCTGACCACCCTCTAATCACCTCTATATTCTTAGGACCAACTGTTATATCTTCTGCTGAAATTATATGACCCAAGTAATGAATCTTCTTTTGATAAAATATACACTTATTTAACTTATCATACAATTTACTCTCTCTTAAAAATTGCAACGCTATTCTCAAATGTTGTCCATGTTCCTCATCTGACTTAGAGTAGATGATTATATCATCTAGGAACACAATTACGAATTTGTCCAGGTATTCCATGAACACTCCATTCATTAGACACATGAAAACAATGAGGGCATTTGATAGTCCAAATGACAATATCGTGAATTCATAATGCTCATATCTTGTCTTGAATGTGGTCTTGTTGATATCTTCTTCCTTTATCTTCACTTGATGATAACTTGATCTCAATGAGATCTTGAAAAATATTCTTGCACCTTTCAGCTAATCAAATAAATCATCAATCTTTGGAAAATGGTATTTGTTCTTTATGGTAACCTTATTCAATTATCTGAAATCAATACACAACCTTAAGGTTCCATCATTCTTATTCACAAAAATAACTAGGAAACCCTAAGGTTACACACTTGGGCGTATTTAAACCTTCTTTAAGAATTCTTCAAGATGCATCCACAACTCCTTCAACTATGGTGTGCTCATTCTGTATGGTGTCTTGGACACTAGGGCAACTCCTGGCACCAAATCAATAAATAAATCAATGTCTCTCTTTGGTGGCAATCTTGGGATTTCCCCAAAAAAATCTTCAAAATCCCTCAAGACCATAACTTCTTCAATGCTTGCCACTCTATATTTGGCTACCTCTTCCATATAGGCTGCAAAAATATGACATCCCTTCATGAAACTCTTTTTCAAGTGCATAGCTGAAATCTCTCTAACGACTACCTCTCTTGAAATGCATTGAATCTTGCCTTACCACCCTTTTTCATCAAGACATGTGATTTTCTTATTGTAACAATCTATGATATCATGGTGTTTTTCCAACCAATCCATACCAATTAGACAATTATATGAACCCAATGGTACGATGTTCACATCTACCTTTGTGTTGAGTCTATTCATGTCTATCAGACAGTCTTTAACTAACTCATTGATCTTCCTCTTAGCCCCTGTGGTTAACTAAACTAACCAATATTTCTTATGCTTACACCTTTGCAAGTGAAATATTTCAACAATGTTATAGTTTATGTAACTATGGCTAGCTCCAAAATCAGTTAAAATTGATATGGGTTGGTTATCAATCTTACCTTCCACTTCAATCATGGGGGATTGATATTATGCTTACTTGTTGTCTAAGGCGGCATAAATCCTTGGCATGTTTGCTTCCATGTCTTCAATTGTTTCAGCCTCCTAAATGTTGTGGACAATCCTCATTCTTTCTCCTTTGTGAGGACAACCCCTACATAAGTGATTTTCATCACATCCCCAACATTGTACAAGTTGTTTTCTTGGCCTTTTCCCAAATGAATATGCAGTCTTGTGTTCATTTTGGGTTGATTGACATTGTTGATTTGCTTGGGATTTTTTCTTGACAAAGGGTTTCTTCTTTCTTCCTTTGATCCCTTTTACCCTTTATCTTGTCATTCCAAGCTTTATGGAAAACTGACCTTCCTCTACTTTTCTCATAAATATCATTTTCTCTCCTTATGGTTTCCTCCAAAGTCTTGGGGTTATAATATTGTATCTTGTCACTGTAGAAAGAAGGTAATCCACTTAGAAACATCTGGATTTTAACCTTTTCATCCTTTATCAAATCCACATGCTTCATCAGTTCAAAGAACCTCTTCTCATATTCATTCATTGTTATGCTTTCCAACTTGAGTTCAAAGAAACTCTCATCTTCCTTTCATAGTAATGCATGGACACATATTTCTTTTGGAAATATTCTTTGAACTGCCTCCACAAGATCTTCTTCTCATCAAGGTGCTTGGATTTCTTGTGTTGGTCCCACCACATGGTTTTCTTTCCTTGCAAGTGGTAGGTTGCAATTATAGCTTTTCCCTTGAGGGTAATCATGCAGGTGGAAATATTTCTTCATTTCCAACAGTCAAGCATCTTCCTCTTCTCCTTTCCTGTGTTCACCATTGAAATTTGGTGGCTTAATTTCCCTGATTTCACCTTGCAAGATGTCTTCCTTAGACCTTCTCCTTTTCCTCCTAACATGAGACACACTTGGGATAATCCCTGGCTCTGAAATTGCATGAATCTTATGGTGGTTTGCCTTGGAGAATTATGATGTCTACTCATGCTTCTGGACTACCTATCATTCCCATGATCCTCCTTTCTTCTATGGGATCTAGATGTTGTCACGTGTCTAGCACTAGATTATTTCTTGGTGGCAGAGTATTTGTTAACTTTATTATGCAACATATTTAAGCTCTGAAGTATATCTTCCTGATCTTTCATAATCCTTTAATTATCTTCTCTATAGCTATGCACCTCTCTATGCGGGCTTCTCATAGTTTCAGGATCATGTCTGTCTCTCCTTCCATTAAACTATATCTCATCATTCCCCATGCTAACATGAAGACCTTGGACCTCCTCCTCATGGCTATAATATCCTTGGGCATCTTCCATTACTCCAATCATCATATAAGAACCAATTTGTTTTCCATTTACCTCTAATTATGAAAGCAATGTGCATGTAATAATTATTGTTAGAGCATGCATACTATAAAATATTTCATCAATTAGAATACATGTTATTATTCATCCCAATTTATGAAGAGAAGAATGTATTAAGTAAAAAATATGATTCCTTAGAAAAATTCCTCTCTGAAACAGTTCTTCAATAGTTGTACTCATGCCTCATTCTGAGTTCTGAGCGGAAAGTTACAACATCCACATGCTGTAATTTTCCACTCATTTACTGCTACAAAAATATTTGTATTAATTTCTGAGAAATTTTGGTGCCCAATTCAAAATTATGGGTGAATGAATGTCTTCTTCTCCTCAATACCTTTCTAGCGACTATTTGTTTTCTCAAATTTGAGCTTCGAGTTGAAAGTTATGGTCCATAGAAGTTTAGATTGTTTTTCCTAATTTATTCATGTATGCTACATGTGTCTTCTTTCTCTTCCTGCACATTTTCACATACCCAGATCCTAAATCTAGATCCATGGTTGTCTTCTATGGGTCATAATATTTCCATAGACTACTCATGTGTCTCAAACAACCTTCTGAACAAGGAGTTATGCCTCTGGATGTAAACTGATGTCAAAATTTTACCCTAGCTATTTCAGTGGTAACTTTCTCATACGAGCTTTGTTTTGCACCCGGAGTAGCTCATTGGATAGATCTTGTTGATTTATTTTATTTAAGCTGCAGATAAAAATGTACCTTGGTACACTCTAATCTCGTGGGTTTTCATTGCCTAAAATCGTTGTTTAGGGCCTCAAAATTACCTCGCAAGATTATGACCTTCAAAATATCGAAAATTTCATAGAAGAATGACTATTTTACTGTTATAACAACCTTTAAATATGAGTCATTGATCTCAAATTAGGTGAAATATCAATCGTTGGTCTACTAATCCTTTCCAAACCTCGTGGACCAATGACCATCATCAATCGACATCTTGAAGCAATCTAGACCATTGATCTGAGCTCCATCAACAATCGATTGGTCGAAGATTCTCTTTAGCAAACTAAACTTTCTCACTAATATCCTTGATGCCCGATCATCAGCCATTGAATAATTTCCTTGCCAACCACTTGCAATACATCACTAAACCTGCCGACCCAACTATCATCCATCGGTCATCGATGATTTTCATTGGCAAATGAAACTCCTCACCAATTCAGTCGACCTGACCATCAAACATCCATGTTTCCTGATGTGGAAACTATTGACGTGGATGCTGACATGGCATGAAACATAGAGTCTAACATGGAACATCAGTTGACGTGGCATGAAATTTTATCACCCTCTTTTCTTCATCGACCATTGATAATTTCCTTTGGATGAATCGACACCTCACTGAATCGGCCAACACTCGAATATCAACCATCGACCATTGGTTCTTTCTCTTTCTCGATAGAAACACTTCACCGAATCAGTCGACACCCGACCATTATTCATCGATTATTTCCATTAGTGACTAACACACTTCGCCAATCCAACTGACACCCAACCATCGGTCATTAGCGATTTCCTTTGGCCAACTCCAACACTTAGAATTTTTTTTATGAATTTGGATCGTCGATCTACCATTCAAAAATGATCTCGACAGTTGATCTAACAAACTTGTCCAAACTCTTCCACTGACTCTCGATCGTCAATTTTCTTTATTTTCCAAGCTTCGAAAGGAAATCCTGATCGTTGATCGGCTCCATCTTCCCAACGGTCGAAAATGAATCCAGATTGTTGATTATCTTCCTTTACAAACACCGAAAACAGATCATGGTTGTTGATATTATCCAACTACCCAATGGCTGAAAATGAATCCAAACATCAATCTATTTCATTCTCCCAACCACCGAAATTGAATCTTGGTCATTGATCTACTCGAACTTCTAAATGGAGAAACCTTATGAATTTTAAATTTATCACAACACATCTAGGTCATTGGTCTCAAGATCAAACACAATCTCGGTCATTGATTCTTCAAACCCTACCCAGCACTACAACATCCATTAAAACGTGAATTTTTGACCCTGTAGGTCAAATTCAGCTCTGCAACCTGCAAATTCATGCCCCAAATCATCTCTTTGACTTCTCTAAGGCATTTCAACTCAAATTTTACTCATGAATTTAGAGATTTCTCTCCAATTTTTCACTGTTTTCCCCAATTCTTTACATAACAAAATCTGCAATGGTGCATTTTACTCAAATTCGCATTGGATATTAGCCCATACGGGTCTAGTGTTTGAACCAGAATCTCTGATACCATAATATAACATCCCCTATCCCAACTGAGGTTCATTATGTGGGGAATACTCATAAAAATTAAAAAATTATCCTAACTAATTTCATGTGGCTTACCAACTATAAATTACAACCAAATTTAGTTATTGTTTGATACCATTAATTTGATGAATCTACAACATTCTAAGATAAGCATGAAATGCATCTAAAAAACTCAATAACAACATCATATAAATTAGTCTTATGCACAAAGTCCATGCACAACAATTAAACACATAAAATAACACATCGACAAGATAAAACACTTATCTTTCAATTCAGTTGTGCAACCAATTGCCTGGGATGAACATTCTACCCAACCATATAGTTGTTGTTCCAAATATCAACAACAAATCACCCTTGAGATGAGGCTAGTAATCCACAAAAGAGGGTGGTCTCTCACTGTCTACTTACAACTCAGAAAACCCACAACACACTGGTATTCTCTTATAGTTATCCTAATTTTCCACTAGCTCTCTTCCTCTTAAACTTCCCAACCCAAGGAATGTATCCCTTCACTGATCTCATTCTCTTAGAAGTCCCATTCATTTATCAGGGTCTCTCTGGCAGAGGTAACCAGGAATCTCTCTACTAGGAAGGGAAATCACCGTTAGGAAAACTACCAACAAACATCAACAAACACTTGTTGTTACAGTGAAAATCACACAATATTTCACTCTTCAAGCCAGACAACCTGGCTCTTTAGTCTTCAGCTCCAAATACGGTCCAAAAATGCTCCAGCATGCTCCAAAATTTTCCCTCCATGGATGCTCTAGCTCCCAACTCTATTTTTTCCTCTATGCTTGTTGTTCATGCCAAAAAATTAACTATCTAAAACTGTTGTAGTTGCGCATACAAATTTTCTCTCCTTTGTATTTTTTTCTTGAATAACACACTTCCCAAAGTTTATTTTACTCAACCCCCATGCTCCCAATAACTATGGGATGTGACTTCTCACACCCACCCTCTTACATGCATTCAATGATTGGCTTTGGGGACACTCAATCAGAAAATAGATTTTAATACATAATGATAATAAAATTCAGGAATGTGGGTTGAATTAATAGACGTGGATAATTCCCCTTGGACCCCTCCCTTATCCATTCTCTTAGACCCTCCCTTCTTTTGTGGATTAATTCAACCCCCATCTCTATCCATGTCCCCTTAGCAGTTGACATCACATTTTATTATTAAAATTCATAAATACATTTCGCATATACATTGCTTAGTCGTATCCACACATTATATCTACATTAATCATTAATTAAACTATGGATTATAGCGGGGATGTTACAAGAGGCTAATTTGGTAGCCCTGAGTATTATAGGATTTTTCCTACTCTGAAAAAAATGATATAATTTAGTCATCTAGACCAAATATTTCATAATATAATAAGATTTCTAATATATGTAAAGGGCTTATTAGCCCTTACTTAGGCAACAACTTTTTCAAAGGTCACAACCTTGATATTCGACATGATTTTTTGTGTATGCCTGCAAATTGTGGTCTAAATAGTTAACATGTGTCTTAATACTCTGAGTACAACTAAGGTAGAATGAAGTTCATATGAGGAATTTCTACCTACCCTTGTTAATGCTACCCATTATACTATTCAATTCTTAACAAATTTCTCTCATTCTCCCTCATATTTATAGCAATTTTAGCTAGGGTTTGCATACGATGGAAGTCGACACTAAATACTACAATAGTTAATGTTGTTGAAAGTAGTTGCAGTGGTTGAAGCTATGCTCTAGTGGGTTTCTCAAGATATAGTAGTAGTGAAAATATGGTTGTCACGGACCTAAGAGTCTTGCCTAAAAAAATTATTTCATCATCCTTGATCATGCAACATTGGCCTGCCTCGACCACAAGGGCTTGACCAACCGACACCTACTACAAACAAACTACTCCTCACCTAAGGTTTTCTCATAACTATTCCTTAAGATACAATATATTATATATGCAACCAAGTTCTTCTAATAATAGGCACACATCCAACCATGCATCAACCATGGCCTTAAAGCATCCCAATAGTACTTTTACATAGCGAATTATTCAACAATACTTATCCAAACAAGGAATCACTATAAACAATAACATTCATTCAAGTAAAGACACCACAACAAAGATATATGGGAAACACCTAAGGTGGATTCCTTAACTTTATTAATATGAATAATGTTACAAAGACACAACAAGGGAGCATGGCCAATTGCCTACGACTCTTTTACAAAATATAAATATCCAAGGAACAATTGCCTATAACACTTGTCAATACAACCCCTTGAGCATATTTAGACATACCTCTTGCATGAATTGTTTCTTCAATAGTTCACTAAACAAGCATCCAAGTAGTTTATTGTGTCAAACTTATACTTAACAAAATCGTAGAACTCCTTGTCCACTCTTGAATATCCACTTAATGATTATCCTTTTGCATAATGGAGGCATTCTCCTTATATTTTGGATGGTATCTTTATTTTTCCTTCATCTAAGATGCATTGCAATCCACTCCACATCCAAAGTGGACCTAACATGCAATCCATTTTCCAAACTATGGAACACTCGGCCCCTCAGGCTCGCATGTCTTCTTTGTGTGCCCAAGGCATCCCAATATTTCATAAAGGAAACTTAGAATAGTTCATCACTCCATCCAATGTCCAAGCAAGCATTGTCTAGCCTTGAAACCAATTGTTGCAATATGTCGCACCTGCCTTAGCCAATTGGGAAGGGATTCCTATCACCATCCACGGGAAAAGACCTTACATTCTTCCCTAGTAAACTTGTTTATGTCCCAACAATTCCCAACAAACACTTGTCTAAGTGCTCTGAGCTTATGCTTCTTGAAATCTTGGATCTTATCTTCATATTGCCACATCACCTCTTTCCTTTCCCAACTATTCTCCCTTTTAGGTATGCCTTTCCAATTGACAAAGTACTCGTACCTTTGATTCTTATTGAAGTGAGTGGTCATGTGTCATAGTATCTTGTCCACTTCTAGTTATAATCTATTTGCAGTCAATGTGGGAGCTCAAAATGGGATAGCTCTACTAGGATCACATTTATCAATCTTATAGGGATTCAACTCACTATTATGGAAAACCATATGGTCAACTCTATGTGTTTTGGTATCTCTAATATGTAAGAAACATTTCCAATATTCTCAAGTACTTTGAATGATCCTTCAAACCATCAAAGAAAATCACCAGACATGTCATTTGTTGGCTTGAATTTATCTCTACCAAACTTGAATAAGATCAAGTTACCAACTTGAAACTCAATCTCTCTTCTTCCATGATCTACCCAATGCTTCATCCTTTCAATTGTCCTTTTATGAACCCTAATATTGATGGGTTACACCCATAGTATCCTTACAAAACTATATGGGGTGTCAATTGATGTTGTCCAATTGTCAATTCAAATGAATTGTACCTCATCACAAAACCCTTTTACATGTTTTAACTGAATTGGGTTGCATCCAACAACTTTGGCTAGTTCGATTGGTCTACACAAAAAAAATTCCTTAGGTAATCCTCCAAAATAACATTTATACATTATTTTTTCCCATCGATCTATGGATGATAACCTAAACTCAGTAGAAACTTGTTTCTAACAATTTTGAACAAGTCCATCCAAAAACCGCCCCATGAACCTTGTATCTTTGTCGGACACAATGTTCAATCAGATACCCTGGTACTTCATAACATTCTTAAAGAACATATTCACAACCTCCTCTACTTCATAATGAATCTTTTTTGGAACTATGAAGGAATATTTGGAAAATCGATCAATAACCACTGAAACAAGAAGCCGAGTGATGAATTCCATAAAGACACTTGCCCAAGCTCTCTCTCAAACTAGCAAAGGTTTGAGTGGATTGACTTGCATTTTGGTGTATGCCTTGTCTTGTTGGCACACAAGATAGGTTTCGATGTACTCCTCCATGTATTGTTGCATACATTCCCAATAGTAACCCTGTTCCAACAATGCCATTGTCCTTCATTGTCCTAGGTGTACCACCTAAAGAAAATCATGACACTCCCTCAATAGTTCCTTTTGAAGGTTAGAAAACTTAGACACGTACGTGTAGTCACTAAAGTACGAAAATACATTTTCCATCCAAAACCTCCTTGCCTTTCCTTCCTTAACCTGTTTCACGATGTTCAAAGTTGCAGTATCCTTCTGCAATCCCTCTTTGATATTCTCTTGTAAGTATGAAAAAAATTGTGTTTGATTTCCCATAGGAATCAACTACTCATCCTCCTCTAAGGTTGCAAGCTACGCATTTTTTCTCAAGGAATTCGTTTTTGTCTTCGGGTTTCTTGGTTGATACTCAATGATCATGTTAAACTCTGCCAAGAAATATTTCCTCCATGCTTATTTAGGTGATAATTTTAGTTGAATTGCAAAGTAACTTGTTGCCACATTGTCTATTTTCACAATGAACAAATTGCATAACTAGTAGTGCCTCCATGCTTGTAGGAAATGAACAACTATGATTATCTCTTTATCATGAATATAGTACCTCTATTCATGATCCTACAAATTTATTCTCTCACAGACCACTAGATGAACTTCTTGTGGTAGAAATCCTCCAGTGGACAAGTCTGAAGTGTTTGTTTTCACTTCAATTTATTCCTCAAAGTTTGGTAGCATTATCACAAGTGTCATCACACGTCTACACTTCAGTTCATAAAACAATATCCAACACTTATCCGACGAATTCCACAATCTATTATTTTACAACAAGTCACTAAGTGGTTTTGAAATCTTAGAGTAACTGTTCAAAAAACATGTGGTAGTAGTTATCCAAACCAAGGAAACTCCTTACCTCATGAACTATTCTTGGTTCCTCCCAATCCTCAATCACCCTTATCTTTGCAGGATCCATGCGGATGCAATATTTATCCAATCCAATGGACCAAGGATGGAATTTTGGTCTACCCAAATACACACTTGGACTTCTTTGAGTATAACTAATTCTGGTTTAGTACCTCAAATAATTATGCCAAATATCTCTTACGGTCTTCCATGTTTTCACTAAACACCAAAATGTCATCAAAACAAACAACCATTGATTTGTCCAATAATGGTTTGAAAACATCATTCATAGAGATGAAAAAGGTACTAGGGGTGTTGCACAATCCAAAAGGCATAAAAAGAAATGAAAAAATTCCATACCTTGTCACACACATTGTCTTCAACTCATTTACTTCCACAATCCTCACTTGGTAGTATCGTTGCCACAAATCCAACTTTGAGAAAACATTTTCCTTAGCCAACTTGTCAAAACAATTCATTACCAAAGGTAAGGGATACTAGTTCTTGATGTTCTACTTATTCAATGAATGATAGTCCAAGCACATTCTCAATTTTCGTGTTCTTCTTTTGGAAGAGGACCAGTGTGTCATATGAGGACCTATAAGGCCTAATGAAGCTAACATTAATTATCTCAATTGAATGTTGCTTCAATTCTTCCAACTTAGGTCTAGAAAGTTGACAAGGACCCCTAGTCAGAGGCTACAACCTTAGTTCAAGAACAATATGATCATCAATAGTGCACCTGGGTGGGAGAAATCTAGGTAAAGAATCATGCATCCACTTTGTAAACTCATTCAACACATTGACAAGTGTTGGAGGAAAAAGTGTTCTCACTCCACTCTTATCCACTTCTCAATTAAATGCTACAACATAGAGTTGAAACTATAGGTTTCGATATACTCTCTTCATTCTCAAGGCAGACACCATATGCACCCTTATGTCTTGCTTCCTTGTTGTTTTGTGCACAACATGAATATTCTATCCACCAAGTATCACCAACCTATCCACAAGTGACATGAGAATTAAATAAGTTCTCCTTAGGAAGTTTTGTCCTAGGATGACTTTGTTGGAATATTGAAAGGGGAGGGGGTGAATCAATATTAACACTTTTATCACTTTTAACCACAATATATAATCTTCAATTTAATCAATAGTATACCAATGTATCAATCAACAATATATCATCAATATATCATGAACACATGCACATAAGCAGCATCACATCACATCAAATACACAGTACACCAGAATTTACGTGGAAACCCAAATAAGAGAAAACCATTGAATGATTTCGTATTTATCAAAGATTACATTCATTGGAAACACCAACTTCCCAATTCTCTAGCTACAACTGGAAGGAGGTGATCCAAGTGGATATTGGTGGCCACCCACCTGTTCCAATTGACTCCTCTTAACAATTTTTAGTTTAGCGAGTTCTTCTGTACTTCTTTGTAATTGTGGGTTCTACACTTATGAGGATGTCTAAATCCCTACACATCTTCCAGGTGGAGATTGGTGACCGCCCACCTAATCCAACTGGCTTATTTTGGAATTTTTCATGTCAGTACATCTTTCTGTACTTCCAGGGCTGTTTTGGGGCCTTAAACAATGTTTTTTTGTCTTTCCATAGTCAAATTGTAGACAGAGTTAGGGTTTGATGGCATAATGTGTAGTTCTCAAAAATGCCTTTTGAACGGACTATCGCAGGCCTAAAACGAAGGTCGTATGAAAAAATTATGACCCCGGGAAGTTGAGGTGCCAACTTACCCATCGGGGCCCACATAACTTTTGGTGTTTCATCTCCCAGAGTTAGGTTTTTGGATGTCTAGGGTTTTGGAATTCATGAGTAATGTTAAAAAGGCCTCTGGAGTCTCATTGTAATCATTATTCTCAAACGAATGTGTGTAGAAGCCACATCTCTTCTTAGAGATAACTACCACCATTCGAGCAAGTTGTTTAAGTTCTGTAGTTTTACAATTTCAACCTATTTTTTTTATTCAATAGAAGTTATTGTTCACTAGATATCTGTTTTTGTTCTTCGCATCTCTGTGTTATGGTATTCAATCTGTTATTCATTTCTTTCCACTCATAAATCAGGATCAATGGTATCAGAGTGGTTTGTTTTTAGTTTTTTTTTCTTTGTGCATGTCCATGACAATATCTAGGTACAAGAACCTGGGACTCGAACCAGTGAGCCTTTGCAAGATCGTTCGCACTGAACCTGACCACAAATCATGGGATATGAGAAGATAGATGATGGATCAGGAGATCCTTTTAAAATGTTGCTCGAGGAAGCCCTTGCAAAAAAAGGAACAAAATGATGGACAACTTTGCACAGATCCTTCGACAACTTCCCATAGGAGACACATCTTCATCAAGCGGCCACAAAACCACCTTCAAGGTACATGTAAATTTTTATATTCCATTATTTGAAGGATTGATAGATGCGGATGCTGTAGGTAAATGGATGAATCTGTTCGAAGGGTATTTTTCGGTCCACAATTTTTTTGATAGGGAAAAGATTACTTTTGCAGTCCTCAAGGTTGTCCCCCATGTTGAGGACTAGTGGGATACATACTCTGAGCAAAGGGCCACATGGGAATATGCAATATTTGCGGTCACCCCCACCTAGGATTCCTTGAAGGATGCCATTAAAGAACAATACTACCATGTTGGAAGCTACGAGGACTAGTACATAAGTTGGACCATGCTGCGTCAAGAAAGGACCAGACAATACAATATTTCACCAATATTTCCATACTCTACACACCAACTTGGCTATCAAAGACTCTGAACGACATCTGGTTCTCAAATACCACAATTGTCTGCACAAATACATACAAACATAAATGGAGTTTATGGACATCGCATCATTATGTGAGGCTTATATATATGATGTCAAGATTGAGCATAAATTTAAGGAGAAGAGGCGAGAATTTGGATGTGAAAATCCCTCACAGCCGAAGAAGGGAAAAGGCAACCCCAACCCAC
The DNA here is from genome assembly GCA_010110895.2 of Picea sitchensis. NCBI lineage: Eukaryota > Viridiplantae > Streptophyta > Pinopsida > Pinales > Pinaceae > Picea > Picea sitchensis. The sequence goes on from SNQJ01S0089787.1 coordinate 36,927, forward strand.
CAAACAAGGGAAATAGAAAATATNATTCATTAGGGGGCTCACAAGCTTTTACAATGATTTACAAAGCACTATGAAGTCAAAAATGGCCTCCGGGGGTCCCGGATGCCCCTAATCCGCCCGAAACGGACAGAGCTTCCTTCTATCTGTTCACCAATCTGCACAAAACAACAAACAAACAAAAATAAAAGATGCCCAAAAACAATTTAGAAGTGTCTTGGGTTATGAGTGAAAACTCAAAAAAAATTCTAAGTAAATTTAGCAATTTTCGGCAATATTTTAACTAAGGAACTCAAGCTAAAGAGCTAGTTTCCTTAGGATTTTTTTATTGCTGTTATATAACAGAAGTACAGAGGTACTTTAACTACCAAATATAACTTTGAAAGATCTTTTAAAACAAACGATTTTCAGCCTTTAAAATTGGAAATTAAACTAGCTAAAAACTTGCTTTAACACTTTGCCGAATCTATTTCTTATGAGATATAGAGCTTAAAATTTTGATAGATTTAGACAAATGAGAATGCGAAGTAAACTATGGATTTAGATAACAAATTCTTCTTTGCATTAAAAGAACCAAGTAACCAAGTAACCAAGAAATTGCCTTTTAGAGAGAAGGAGAGAAAAAGAAGCAAACTTTTGTTTGGAATGTGTTGGGCAATGGAGTCCTT
>SNQJ01S0089788.1:22518-40884 GCA_010110895.2 Picea sitchensis
CTTGGCATTGTATTGGCTATCTATAATAAGGAATTTTTGTTGGGTTTTATCCCCCGTGAGGGTTTCCCAGGATAAATGATGTGTCTCTTGTGATTGTGTATTTCTCAGTGATCCTATCTTATTCTATTGTTATCTAGTGAAATGCAAAGAACTCTAATAATAGCTTAAACCTTAACAAATGGTACTCAAGAAAGAGGGCTCATGGTGTATGTGTCCAGATTATAGAGAGCTCAACAAGATCGCTATTAAAGATAAGTTTCTCATTCCCATAATTGATGAATTGTTAGATGAACTACATGGAGAAATCTATTTCACAAAGTTGTATCTTCGTTCAAGGAATCACCAGATTAGAATGAAGGAAGAAGATATCCCAAAAACAACATTCCAAACTCATGAAGGCCATTATGAATTTTTGGTCATGCCTTTTGGCCTTACGAATACACCTTCCACATTTCAAGGGTTAATGAATTCCATTTTCAAGCCCTTCCTTCGAAAATTTGCTTTACTATTTTTTGACAATATACTAATCTATAGCAAGTCTTGGGAGGATCATGTGTGATATGTTGACAAGGTGCTACAACTACTAAAGGAGAAACAACTATACGCCAAACCATTCAAATGTTTCTTTGGGGTGAAGGAGGTAGAGTATTTGGGTCACATTGTATCTCATGAAGGTTTCAAGGTAGACCCTAACAAGATTAAGGTCATGATGGATTGGTCAATTCTCAAAACATTGAATAATCTTAGAGGATTTGTGGGTTTGACAAGTTACTACTGCAATTTTGTTTGGAACTATGGAAGAATAGAAGCACCTTTAACAACATTAACCAAGAAGGATGCATTTCCATGGACTCCAGAGGAAACTCAAGCTTTTGAACAACCTAAAGAGGCGATGTGAAAAGCTCATGTCTTGACCACACCAGACTTCACAAAAATATTTATTGTGGAATGTGATGCCTCGGGAAATGGAATTGGTGTTGTTCTAATGAAAGAAGAAAGGCCCCTTTCTTTTGAAAGTCGACCACTCAAGGGAAAGGACATGCAAAAACCCATTTATGAGAAGGAAATGATGGCAATACTACATGCATTGAAGAAATGGCGCCATTGCCTAATAGGTAGGCACTTCAAGGTCAAAACAGATCATGATAGTCTTAAATACTTCTTGGAACAAAGACTATCTTCAGAAGAACAACAAAAATGGGTGACCAAGGTGTTGGGTTATGATTTTGAAATCATCTATAAAAAAGGAAAGAAAAATGTTTTGGAAGATGCACTCTCAAGAAAGGATGAAGATGTTGATGCCTTTATATGTGTTATCTCGATCATCCAACCCGATTGGATAATAGAAGCGAGGGATGAATGGAAGAATGACGAAAATGTGTGGACTCTCATTAAAAGGTTGCAGCAGGATTCCAGTGCATCAGACACATTTACATGGAAAAATGACTCATTGTGGTACAAATATCGCTTATATTTATGTAATAACTCCCAACTCAAACAATAGGTACTATTGGAATTGCAAACCTCTATGATATGAGGGCAATTGGGATTTTTGAAAACATACCATAGGGTCAAGAAGGATTTTTTTGGGGGATGGCCTTAAAACTGATGTTCAAAGGTTTGTGGTAAAATGTTTGGTTTGCCAATAAAATAAGGTTGAAACAATTAATACCCCATGTCTTTTACAACCATTGTCCATCCCGATTCATCATTGGGGGGAGGTTTCCATGGATTTCATCACAGGGTTAACGAAGTCTAAAGGAAAGAGTGACATCATGGTGATTGTTGATAGACTGAACAAGTACGTAGAATTTTGTGCACTCTCTCATCCTTTCAAAGCCAACACAGTTTCCATAGCATTCATGGAGACAATTCAAAATCTACATGGAAGCCCAAAGATTATTGTAAGTGACAGAGATCCCATCTTCACTTGACATTTTTGGACAGAATTATTTTCTTATTTGGGTACTCAATTGGCTCATAGCTCATCCTAGCATCCTCAATCTAATGGACAAACCAATATAGTGAACAAATTTATGGAAGGATACCTTCATTTCTTTGTCTCTGATAAAAAAACACAATGGTTCAAATGGTTACCCTTGGCAAAATGGTGGTATAACACTTCCTTTCATACTGTAGCAAAAATGACACCATTTATGGCACTCTATGGATACCACCCACCTTCCATCACTTCTTCTCTAAAATAAAAAATCTAAGGTTCAAGCAGTGGAAGATCACATCAAGCATCAACAACAAGTTCTCCAACTCTTAAAGGACAGCCTGACCATGGCACAAAATCGCATGAAACAACAAGCAAATCAGCATCGTAATGAAAGGAGTTTTGAAGTAGTGGATTGGGTATTTTTAAAACTACAACCATACAAACATATGTCTCTCAAGAAAGCTAAGAAGTATAATAAATTATCACCAAAGTATTATGGCCTTATAAGGTGTTGCAAAATATTGGTACTATGACATAAAAATTGGAGTTGCCTGCATCTTCACGAGTACACCCAGTTTTCTATGTTCCATACTTAAAGAAGGTTATAGGTGACAAGATCCCAGTTCAAATTGTATTGCCAAAACTTGATGAGAAAGTAAAAATCATATTGGAGCCTGAAGCTATCACTGACACAAGAATTCACCAGCTTGGGAATAGATCCATTTCAGAGTATCTCATTAAATGGAGGAAACTACCTGCTGAAGATTCCACTTGGGAAGATGAGATTTTTATATAGAAGCATCTAGAATTACTCAAGTGTTGTGGAAAAAACTTGTCTGAAGGGGAGGGGCATGGTAATCCCTAAATATTGGCACATTACCCCTTAATTGGGGCATATTACATTAGTAATGTTATTTTATTTATGTCGGGTTGGGTCCATTAGTTGTAATTGTACCTCATAGTCTCCTATATATACCAAGGAGACCTTTTAATTTGGAAATTTATATGGTGTATAAGGAGGTTTCCCCCTCGAAGAGGCTTATTATCTGAAATTATATCTTTTTCAAGGCATTGAGTACTCATTATGAGGTTTTTTTATGCTATTTGGATATTTGGTTCTTAACATTATTGTGTCAAATTATCTTCCCATCTCTTTTCGTCGATAACTTTTCAATCACCTTGATTGTATTCTTTATGACCTTGATTTTATTTTTTATGATTATATAAGCATGTGTCCATTAACTAGAATTTGAATTGTGTTCACATAGTGTAATGAATGGAAAATGTGTTAACCATTTCAATGTTGAAAAGAAGATAATCTTATCCTACTAATGAATTAATATTGACTCAAAAAATTAAACATATACCTACCTAAGACATCCTAATTTAAATTGGATAGGGAGTCTCTTCCATAAGTTCTACCCTCCATTCTAGGTTGCTTGATGATTTCATGGTGCCAATTATGCACTAAACTCAACATTTTTTATATAATTTTTTAAGGTAAAGTAATTTTTTTTTAATTTATTTATTTTTTCTAAATATCAAATATATAGATCATTTTAAAATAAATTAAATTTTTAAGAAAAATCTTAAATTTTAAAATCAAAATGTCCATTAATTAAATAAAATTAAACTCATTACAAAAAATTTATTGAAAAAAAAAACCTCCCATCAAAAAATAAGTTGTCAGCTTTTCTTGTTTTTTTTCAAGGTAAGAAATCACATAATCTGAAGAGAAGAAATACAATGTGATCACCCAAAGTAAAGGAGATTGTCAAGTGGGGATTAATGAGGTGTAATATCATCTTAATTGCAACATCTTCATGGTTTCAGTTAACAACATTAATATGAAAACTTCCCTCAAATTACTTTGACATTTACATTAGCCCATTTAGGAGTTATGCTAGTATATAGAAATGAATATAACTATCTTAAATATCATATAACTAAGAAAAATATTATATATAACAACAAATATAATAATATTATATAACTAAATTTAGGAAATATCATTAACACTTCTAACTTATTATAACATGACATTATATCCCCCGGATGGGGTGACACCTGGTGCACACACGTCACATGGCATACTGGCAACTAGGGAAGTTAAATCCCCTCGTCACCACCCTCCTCCTCTGTCTAGTCAAGATGCATAAAATTCATAGTAGGCAGAGCTCACTGCATCGAGATAGATCATCATTCTTAATGGCGACTCGATTTTTTCCCTTTTGTACACGTACGAAGAAGCAAGGTTGCATTAACCTGGCATTCATGGCTACCCAGGCCATCACTTTCTCCATCATTATGTTGATTTCTCCTTTTTGTGGCTTTTATCTCCAACAATTGTCTTTAGTTTTTCATCCTCCCCTTGTTGTTATGCTCCAAGCTTGTATAGCCTTTGTAACTCTCCTTCTAGAAATTATTCACACCTTTGTCCTCCCCTCTGTCATCCCCCCCTACACTTTTCCTTGCCATGCCTTGTGAGAGAGGCAAGTCTCGACACAGTCTGCCCTACTATAGTCAAGTAGGTAGGCATAAGTGCACAGGACCGACCTCTCTCTCTCCCCTTCCAGGAAGTAGCTCGGGTCGCTCTCCCCGCTCTAGTCAAAACTAGTGTGAGGATGCTCAAACTAAGTTTGATATGTCTAATTCAGATCATTTCTATGGAGGTTTCATAGTGGAGGAGGAGATTCCTCCTAATTTGGAGGAAATTCTGCCTAATTTGCAGAACACCACCATGGAGCAGCGGCCATCTACAGGTACCAGTATCACTTTGAATTCCCCTGATCCAGCCATGATAGTTTGTATAGTTGAAGAGGAAATTCCTCCTCTGATGAAATATTACAGTAATAATTCTTCCAATGACGAGGACCCCGAAATAAAGTGGGTTGATCACTAGAGCGAGGAAGAAACCCATAGAGAGACATACACAGAAGAGCAAGTTCACCCAACTTTAGGAAGCCATGGCCCACTTAGATCTTATAGGCTCATGGAAGACCACTTGGTCTTGATTTTCGAGATGTGAAGGGACTTGGTTGAGCAGCTACATAATCAACATATCCTTAGCAAGTGCCTAGACATCCTGTTTGAATCCTTGTCAAGCGAGTCTGCGAAAATTTGTTACCCTACTTGTTGTGAGCCATACGCCTTCAAAATCCGTTAGGATGGATGCCCGGGTTTGCCTCATGTCTAGTCTCCTTACTGTTAATATCTCTAGTTTTAGCTATATGTTTTTTGTGGAAATCAAACTCTGGTTCATTAGTTTATCTGGGAACATAGTCAACCACCTATTCTAGTTTCCATGCATGTGGAAGAATAGGTGGCAAGTCCCCTTGTTTTTTCAGACAGGTGTCACTTTTTGGTCTTTGAACAATAATATCCACATGTTCTGGTTTCCACTTATGTGGCAGAACAGGTGGTGAGTTTTGGTGTATCATCGGACATGTGTAGCTTTTGTTAGCTCAAGGTAATACAAACTTTTTTATTTACAAAAAAATAACATGAAATTATATATAAATATAATTGCATATAACAATAAATATAACTTACTTATATATTATATTATACCACAATGAATATAAATAACTTATATAATATATTATATAAGTAATGAATATGTTATATAAAAATGAATATAACTAACAAATATATTATATATAACAATAAATATAGTAATATTATAATAATATAATATATAATTATATATGTGTGTGATGGTGGTTAACGTCCATTGATATTAACATCAAATTATATATATATTGTCTGTGTAAGAATATAAACTTTTAATTTTTATATGGCAACTCTATACTAACCCAATTTATTTAGCAACTATTATTAATGGGACAACCTAGATTCTATCTCACAAGATAATACCTCTAACTTAGTGTGATGTAGCATATGCATTTACTGTTTTAATATTTTCCTTAAAAGGTCCATTTTAGACCCTAAATTTACTCTATCAAATTATCTATAATAACAAATTAATATATAACTAACATCAAATTATATATAACCATCTTAGATCCATCTTAACTCCAAATATATCATGCTACTAGAGGCATCAAATCCCTTGAGTTGCAAATATTTCATCAAGTGTTTTTCCTTAAAAAAAAGTTTTGCACCTCAAGGGATGATTTGATGCCTCTCGGCTCATGATAGATCCGGAGTTAAGATGGATTTACACTCATTCTTTGTGTGTGTGTGTGTGTGTGTGTGTGTGTGTGTGTGTGTGTGTGAGAGAGAGAGAGAGAGAGAGAGGTTTCAACTCAAGAATGCACCATTCAAATGTTTTAACCATAAGAAAACTTTTCTATTTTCAATATATATATATATGAAAAATATTTTATTTATCGCACACATTCCATGTTAAAATATTTTTTTGTTATTAATATTATTTAAAATTCCACATGTAAGCTCCATATTAAACATTGAAGGAATTACAAATCTCCCTCACTAAGTTCAAATCCAAAGGGGGGTAGGGTATGTATACCTCTGTAGACTTTACTAGTCAAATCATTTTGCAGAGGCGGTCTCATACACCAATTTGGTGTCTCCCTAAAAATGAGTAAAAAGAACCAAAGAACCTATCATTTGAATAATTATTTTTTCTCTTACTGAAGGTGGATATTGAAATATTTTATCTATGGACAACATTGAAATATTCTTTGTTGTTAATAAAAATTTTAAATGCCACGTGTCAACTCCATATTGAGTACAGAAGGAATTACACATCTCCCTCATACTGGGTTGTATAAAGCGCCTTTCGGGGAAATTATGTGTGTGTGTGTGATGAAGATGATGATGATTAACATTCAATAAGACCAATTAGTCTATCGGACTTTAAGAATGTAAGAGATTACTTTGATTTATTTAAAATCATATTTCTATGTTCAAAAAGTATTGAGAGAAGCGTTCCAAGATCACCATAGTTTTGATAACTTGCGAGGTGAGGAAGGTCTATATTATGACAAATATTTTTAAATTGGAATCTAATATGGGTATATGTAGGGAAATCTAAGAGGAATTGTTTTTCATCTTCTACCCTCTTAGTTTCACAAAGATGACAGATTCTTTCGTCTCGCGATGTTTTGGGAGTTTTCCAACGCCCACTCTCACTATGTAGCTCATGAGAGTTTGTTCTTATTTTAGCAATGTTGATTTTCTTCTTTTCACTTCTCAAAATGGAAGGGTAAGATCTTTGAAATTAGGGTTCAACTACCTCCTTGTAGTATCTTAATTTCCTTCTATCCACTAATTCTTTATCATGCCACATATTATCCTTAAATTTAGAAGTGATATTATTTGTAATATTATTGATGTTTTGCATGATGGCTTCTTTTTGTATTCCCCAATTATTTAACCAAGATTTTACATCTTTATGCCATCCTCGCCTGAGCCCATGGCTTTGGCTAGAGTTTGAAGCAATTTTGGGGAGCCTCTTATCATCCATGTTGTTTATCTTTTTCTTGTACGTTAGGTATCTAATCATAGCAATGCTCTCAATGGAGGAAAGGCTTGCTTCTATGAGGAGGATAGGATAGGATAGGATAGGGTGTATTTCCCTTAATTTTGAGATTATAACTTANTGAGACCCCCTCCGCACAATGATTTGAGTGCCAATTCTACAAAGGTATACATAGCCTACCCCCCTCTGGATTTGAACTTGTGACCTCTTAGGAGGAAACACGTGTAACAATATTACATAATATTATATCATTTATTATGTGTGCATGAGAATATAAACCTTTAATTATTATTTTTAACTTTCATCTCACAACTCTATACTAACCTAACTTATTTAGAAGTTATCATTAACACCTCTAACTTAGTGTGACAAGGCATATGATTAGTGTGATGTAGCATACATGTTTAATGTTTTAATATTTTCCTTTGTGGGGGGGCATTTTAGACCCCAAATTTACTCTAATAGTCATTTCAATGATTGTGAAGGATTGGGCATACATTTTGATCTTGATGAGTAGATCAATCTGAGTTAGATATAGAATAAACCTTATTTAATAAAGTGAAGTCTTTGATATTTTGAACTATTATTTAGGGATAGAATTTCATTCATAATTGTAAGTTGGCCCTAGTTGTGTGAAATTTGTTTTTTAATCCTTTATTGGTTGTATAATTAATACATTTTATTATATTTCACATAGAAAAGGAAATTATCAAGTTTGATGGTGCAATGGAAAATAAAAACACATATACAAAGTAAGGGACACTAGAAATTATATTCTCAAGAAACCCTCAAAAGGGAATTTTATATTAAAAATAATTGTTCTTGTGTGTGTTTCTATTGTACAAATGGTCCCTTTATATAAATATAGGTGACCATAACAACTGTGTCAAAATTAGATATTATGTTCAAACCAAATGCATAAGTATCTCCATAACTCTCTCCATAATATCTCCAAGAATCTCTCAATAGATCTACATCCCTAACTTCTCGCATTTCTCCTCATCTCTCACTCTCACATAGACTTCAATAATTAGTATACATCATTACAATCCTATCATATTATTTATACATTATTCATTATCACATGTAGGCATTATCCCTTCATACTTTCCCTTAACAAACACTTGTGATCCATTTATTTCTCTTCTTCACTTAGTCCTTTGAACTGGTCTCATCTTCATCTTTAGTCTTTTGGTATTTTGTCTTCATCTTCATTCATATTCATGTACCTTCAAACATAACCATTGTTTAAGTTCATATAAAAAAAGTTACCATCCATCGGAATACACAGGTCGTTATCTGTTATATTCGTCAATTCTCTAGGAAAACCTTTTCTCGTACATGGTTTATCAACTATTCTTTAACATTTTCATTCCCTCACACGCTTATGAACCTTTGACGATCAATGCACCTACATCAAACTACTAAGGAACACAAGAATTCTTCATGGGCTCATGTTCATGAGTTCATCAATGCTAGTATCTTGGTTCCTCTGACCCACCCTTCCTTTGGCTCTAGCTACCATCTTACAAACTTTCATCTCACTGTTTGTTTTTCTTAAACCACACAAGTCTCTTTTTCATGACTTGACCCACTCTTGATATTGATCTAGATATCATCTCACAAACTTCTATTTTACAGTTTGTTTTTCCACACAAGTCCCTTTTTCATGACTTGTAATCTCCCTGGTCGTCTCAGATCAGCATTTCTAGCAATTGTGAACTGCCTCAAATATATGGTTTTGCCCATGGTCAAGCTTCTCCTCCTAACTCAACAATTATTCATTTCCTTCAACAAGTTCTCTCTCATGACAAGTGGTTTCACAAACCGTTCATTACATTAGTGGTTTCGACTAGCCACAAGCCTTACAACATTCAAATTATCAGGTATTCTTACCTCATCAAGTACATACAATTTCATTTCAGGCTAATCTAGCCCTTGTACAAACATATGACTAAGACCATTTTCTTTCCATCAAAGACAATATCAAGGAGGAATAGTAACCTTCTTAGGGATGTTACTCTTCATAGATTTACTACATCTGCATCAACGCACGGTACTATTTATTCTTACCTTGCTTTGAATCATTTTTATTGCTTATGCTTTGTGTCTTCCTTCTTGCTTTTGTTGTGTCAAAATCTGTTCCTTTTTCGACGCTTTTCTTCCATTGCTTCATTATTTTTTCCATTTTCATGTGCCATTTTCTTCGCTACTTCATCTTTCACCATCCTTTCCTCTTTTCTCTCCAATATGCCCTTGCCTTTTGCTTCTTTTGTTCATGTCTAGGAGTCCATATTCTTTCACCTTTTTGTGGAATTTTCTGTCTACTAGGCCCTTCATTTTTCTATCCATGTTCTTTCTCAATCTTTTATACCTTCCTTTGAGCCTCAATTTGATCATCTTATACTCTCTCTTTAACTCTGGGCCTCAATGTTCCTCTTATTCCTTAGCAATTATTTCTCACCTTGCTAGAGACCTCACCTAGGTTGTATCTTTCTCTGAACCTAGTCTTTTGGTATTTATGGTGCTTATTCACCTTGGACCTTCTCTCTTAGATTTTATCTAATCCTCTCTCTTCACTTTTCAAGATTCAATAGTTTTAGGTATTCTTATGGTCTTTTTAGGGCTTCTTTTAGGGATTCAATAGATTCATTTTGAGCCTCTGGTCATCAAGCTACCAAATATTGAAGCTCTTGCAAAATCCTTTGTGGTTTGTTTCTTGTCATCCTTGATGTTTTTCCTTTCTATTATGTTTAGGTTTAATATGAATCTAAACAAGTGTTGAGTGACAATCAAACTATTAGCTTAATGTAATATGAACTTACTTATCTGAATTCTTTGGTGAGAGGGAAGACCAATGTCAGATACAAGCTTGGTAAGTTACAACAGCTAAGTATTACCGCCATTTTATTTCACTTTCATCTCTTTGCCTCACGCAATAACTCTACCATTTTACCATAGCGCCACTCCATTATGGAGACTTGTATTCTTAAAAAAAATCCACAAAGGAACCTACCCATTTGATCTATAATAATCTTAGGTGATTTCAAACAACATTAAATATAAAATAAAATTCAACCATAAGTTAAGTAGGATTTTGGATCATAATTTATTCATAAATCCAAGAATGCAAGTTGTTTTTCTAGTTCACAACACCATTGAAAAAACAAAGTGTTATTTCCTTCTTTGCACTCTCAATGCATAACTGCAATGTATAACGGTCCTTCCAACCTCGACAACAAAGTCACCTTTAATACTTTTGGGTTCTGAAGCTATAAAATTTATAGCTTCGATGATTTTCCTACCAACAATATCAAAATATCCTTTTCTACTCAAATATAAGCATTTCTCCATGCATCGCAATAGAGAGCAGGGAAGAACTAGGTTGCATTTATCAATTTGTTCACATGTTGTACCAATTATTACCATCATATTTTTCCTCCAAGTGATGCTTGGTACCTCTCCATTTGATTTATTTTGTAGTATGGGATCCCAATAAGCCAAAATTTTAATCCATAATAAAGGGAAGCACCATTGCATCTCACAAGATTCATGATATTGAGTGACAATTCCCAAGGGTGTATCATGAAGCAACATGTCATAGAGAAATGTTGAGTGCAAAAAATTTGTGTCTCTCTCATCTCAAAGAAAATGGAATATAGCATGGACTAATGTGATGACAAACCACCAATCCCCAGATCCTTCTTCCTTTCTGCTAAAATACTTTGTTGATCGTGTATCCACATTGAAAGAGTGGTAAGAAAACATTCTACATTTTCCTAGGATGATATCCAATGGTGTGTGCCAAAAAAATATACCAACACTAACTGCTCCAGAATCCAATAACTTTGTTGCTTTCATATGCTTAATCCAACCATAGGGAAATGTTTCAAGACAAGTGGCTCAAGTCGCTTCAGTTCACTATAATATTCATCCCCGAGTGTTGATGTACAATGTGAATTCCTAATCTGTTCATCTTATGCTTGCATCTCTGCCTATTTCCTTTAGCTTTCCTCAAATTGGTGTATGAGGCACTGGTTTCACCCTCTAGGGACTTGATCTTCACATTGAAAGTGCCCTAGCTAAATCTCCTTAGCATTTTCCAATGTAGGCTTCCAATTGAACTCCTCAACTTGAACCCCATCAATTTCCTAAGATCACCTGATCTTGTTTCTCTAGGTCATTCTCTCCACCAACATTTGTTAAATAAAAGAATAGGACACACCATTGAGTTGCCTCAGTCAATTGGTTGAAGTTAAGGATAATTTTTCACACCACATGCATTTGGGATCGGACTTGGCTCCTTGGTTATTTTTTGGACGCTTCTATTGGCCCCTTCATCACCAAATTGTATGTTTGAGTGCTTTCAACAATGCCTCTACATATAAGTGAGTTGGAAATGCTCACAACAACACATTATTTCCATGTAGTATCCATCATTCATGTTGAATTCTTCAACAACTCTGCTTCACATATCAACAACTCTCAAATGGAGAAAGCTCACAATGATATGTCAATTTTCACATGCAACTCTATGTGATTAATTTTCATATCTGAAAATTGCTTCCTAGTGAACTAACAGTAAACCCTAGTTGTTATCATTGAACAATTTTACATTGAAAATAATTGACTGAAAATATATGCAATGGAAATAACAAGATCATGGATGAATCATCAACACACGTGAGACACAAATTTCTATTATGTAACTCTTTTCAAATTCAAAAATTTCGGGGGAAAAACCATCACTCCCATCTATCACAATTACACCAAAATCTGAGGAAAACCTTGTCCTCTCAAAACCAAAAAATCCCTGAAAATTTCCTTTGCCCACAAATACGTTGCAGACCACATATATGGCTTGTTGATGTCTCTTGTATTGTTGTTGACGTCATCCTTTATAGACCTGCTCCTACCCAGAAACCATGTACAGATGTACATGATTCACCTCACTACAACTTGTGTATTGTTAGCACAGGGGCAGACCCAGTGTTCAACGCTACAACAGTGCACCAAAAAAACCCTAACTATCAGCCCTTTTGGCAACACCTGTGAAGCAGATGAAGTCTCACCCGAGGTAGAGGCAGGGGTGGTTGCAGAACTCTAGTATCTGTAACCTTATTTGGGACACATATCTATGATTATAACACCTTAATAGATCACTTAGTTATTACAATTCATTAGTATTCAGATTTAGTTCACAACGCAGCTAAACCCTAACAACATATTAGCGTAGTATTCACACAGGTTCAATAGATTTAAACACGAAGCACACACATAGAGATCAAATCTAGCATTCATTCACATTATTCAGCACTAAGCTACCATATTAGACTCATCTATCATCGAACATTGCACTAATCATTTGATCATATAAACAAGAGAGCAACCATAAAGCACAAAGCATTCACAACACGTGATATACGTGGTTCACCCCCACCCTGGGGCTATGTCCACCAACTCTTCTTCTCTATATTATCTTATGTCAAGCATCTTATAGGAACAAAGCATCAGAACACTACTCTGCATAGGACAGGAGATCTGTGTGCACTTCGCCATATCCTCCTTCCCCAAGTAGATCTAGGCACAGAGCCTTACACAGTATGTGCACAAATCACTACAGATGACTTGCACTTAGCTCTGCAAGTCTTAATCAGATATTCTTGCACATAGCCAGTACTAGCACTTAGCCATCGATCTACTAGGTCTACTTCTTACATCACCTAGCTAATTATTTATACATTACAAAAAGGGCCTAAACATGGGTAAACCCATGGGCCAGCATTCCCATACCCGTTACATAGACCAAAAACCCAAAAATCCCTAAAGAGGGGTCGAGCTCCTGTGATCTCTGCTTTGTCTTGCGCTCTGCCTTCAACAGCCTATCGAAGTCCCAAAACTAGTTCAAACATGACCAAGAATCCTCAAAACTTGGCCAAGGGCCAACAAGCCCCCAACACTCACTTGTGACTCATCCTGAGTCACTCTGCTCTGGGAAATTCTGCCTCAAAAGCCTCGAGCTTGGCTCGAGCTACTTCGACTTGTTGTTGTGCCATGGTCTCCTGCTCAGCGAACTCTTGGATAGCATCTTCGTTGATAGGTCCCTCTAGGCGTTTTTCAGCTGCAGTGACAACTTCCTCTAGCTCTGCTCCTCAGCCTTTGATCTCTGTGAATAGTTGGCAAGCCTCATCCTGTACAGGTTGGAGCCTCTGAGTCACTTCCATGAATTTTCTTTGAATGGTGTGGACTTTTTGTTGAGTGGTGCGCTACTCTTGGGATCATTTCATCCTTTCAACAGCTGACAGGGGCTTCAACTGTGCCTGTATTGTTTATGCTTGCTTATTCTCCTCCTGGAGTTGTGACTCCAGTGCCTTCAGTTCTTGATTCTCAGTGAGTCTCTCATACGTCTAGGCACTGCGATCAGTTAGTTTCTTACATTCCATGGCAAGGGCCTTTATTCTCTCAACTTCGCTTCGAGCGGTCGCATCTCTTTGATCTCTCACATCTTGCGGGGTGTCAGGAACTGCATGGAGAGCTTTCGCGAGTTGTTCTACTTGATGCTCGACACAGTATTTTGCCTTTGTCTCTAAGCCTGTCAAAGAGCGGAGTTCTCTGTTGACTGATTCTTTCACTTCAAGTTGCTCTATGAGAAACTATTCTTTTTCTCGTTGAATCTGTGATTTCTCCTCTTCAAACTTTATCTGGAGGGAAACCTTCTCCTGCTCTGCAAGTCGGCGTTGTTATACGAGTACTTATTGCACTTTCTTTAGGGCCTGGAATTATTGATTTGCTTCTTCCTGTGGGTGACGAAAGCTTCAGTCACATCATCTAGTTGGCGAAGTTGGGTTGGCTCATCTCCCAACTCTAGTTCTCCCGATGGTAGGGGCGCAGTGGACACTGCGTGACTAGACTGAAGGGCATGTTGTACCCCTCGGAGTTCGACCTCAATTTTTTCATACATCTCCTCATGCTTGGATTCCTGTTTCTACAAAATTTCCTACGAGGCATCGTTTACAGCTGCGATGATGAAGTCAAATTCATCAGCAGTGAGAACAATCTGCATCTTAGTCAAGGTGGCTCTGGATTTCTTTCGGGAAGAGAGTTTCGAGGGAGAAAACTTCCTCTTCATCAAGGGATCAGCCTCATCTCTAGGTGGTGTTACTTTGCCTTGCTTCTACTCATCTTCATTTCCATTTATCTCTTCTACTTCTTCATCACCCCCATCGGCTAGTTGATACTAAAGCAGTCTTTTCTGATGCATTGCTTAAGTCTTGGATGTCTTTGGTCTTCTTCCTTCTATTGGTTCCAGGTGTGTCATGTTCTTTGTGAGCAGCCTCCAGGCTGTCAAGTTCATGATCAGACATCTCTGTAGGGTCAGTAGGAATAAGGAATTTGTTTGACCAGTCCTTAATTATCTCCTCGAGGTCCTCTTATGTGAGCTTGTAGTATGACTGAATCTCCTCCTTATGTTCGTCGGCTCACGTAGTGATATAGATGAAGTGTCGATCTGAGCGGAACTTCATGAGGGGTCGGAACTATTGTAGGGTGTTCGATGTTATGGAAGGTTCAAATTCAATATCCCTCTTCAGATGGAGATAGTACGTATGAAAAACTGTGTTCGACTACCACTATTTTCCCATGTTGCTTGAGTACCAAAGCGTGGAAAACTTCACAGCAAGCGGCTCGAACAGCTCAATGTTCAGGAAGGTCACACCTTCCATCATCTTCTAAGCAACAAATGCGATGAGGATCAGGAGCCAGCTAAAGTGGAACTTGTAGCCCTGATCATGTGCTTCGCGACAGTCTAATTCCAACTGATTAACTAGGTACTTCACCCAGTTCATCTGTATGCCTTCCACGCATTTCCCTACGAGGTCAACGACTAAGCCCATGACCTGCATGGTTCTATTCTTCCTTACTAGCTTTCCTGTGATTAATTGGCATGCTAGGTGCACTGCGTCTTTCTGGATGGAAGCTACCTTGTATCCTCGCGTCCCCTTCTCAACATCGTCGTATGTATCCTTGATCTTCTGTGCTAACACGCGATCTGTGGCTTTCCCTAGATAGAAGTTGTATGGGTCAGGTCCTTGCATACTTAATCCAGTGATCCTATGGATCAGCATCGGATCAAATGCTTGAATACTTGCAGGCATTACTTTATCGTCCATGAGATCAATGAGAACTTCTTCGATGAGTTTCTCTGAGGCGTTGAGCTCGTCTGACATACACGCTTAGATCGGATGGATGAATGAGTGCGCAAAACAATAGAACTAGTGTCGATCTTACTAATCATAGCACGGTAACAATGAGTTCTCTCTGATACAATTCGCAAAAGTGTTCTCGGTGCAATAGTTGATGGAATAAGTAGACAACAATGTAACAGATCTTTCCAACGAACAAGATACCTTCATTAATTCATTTATGTTCGTTACGGCGCAGTCCCAATGGTCTGATGGCGGGATTTTTGACCATAAATATTGTTCTACCCATTTGGGGTATCGGTCTAATGATTATACTGTTCCCAATGGCTATATTGCTTCGCCATGGTGAAGTTCCATGTGACGTTGTTCCGATATCCTGGAGAAGTTTCAATTTTGTAAATTTTCCTTTTGCGAAGTTCCCTCTGGAACCTTTTGTAACTTTTCTATCTTTGATCTCTTCTTGCTTAGTTTTCTAGCCTTATTTCCAGTGAGCTTTGTCTCGATATTCCTCTTTCCATTCTTATTCTTATCTCCTTTTGGCATAGTAACTTTGCACTGTTGATATTCTTTCCTAGGATTCAAGGGCAATACTTGTTCTCTATCAAGGGTAGGTGCTTTAGTCATCTGTGAGTCTTCTTGTGTTCTTTAAACTTCGACATCCACGGTCCTAAATAGCTTCAATCTGTTCTCATGTTCTTCAATCAAGTGTGCGATCCTCCTAGTCATGAAATCTTTTAATTCTTGTTTTTTCTGCTCTGATACCTCTTCTTCTTTCCTTCTGGCCCGATCCCTTTCAATCCAAGGTTTTCCTAGTAATATAGAAAATGGGGCATTGTTCTCAATAAATTTAACAACTTAAAAATCTTCTTCTGTCGAAGTTCCATGAGCACTCATAGATATCTGGGTAAGTCTTCCACATAGGGTTATCATCTTTCATAGTAGGCTTTCCTAAAAATTCCCAAGTTCTATCTGTCATGATATTCACATGTGTTTCTTCATCCAGAGTACAGTCAATGTCGAAGTCTCCTATTCTTACTTCTATTTTCTCTTTCTCTTTTAAGATCTCTGATAGATTAGTATCTTGGTAGTCATCCAGGGTTTCTTTCATCTGTAATAGTACAGTCTTTGATTCCTTCTGGGGTTCTTCCATGGTCTCAGTTTCGTGACCTTTCTTAGGGTCTACTTGTTCCATATTCATTATTTCAAGCTTAACAATCATTCTAGGGAAATCCAAAACTTCATGATCCATAGCTTTACAACAAAGACAACTAGATCTTCTACCAGGACATTCCTTAGCCAGATGTCCCGGTCTTCTGCAATTGTAACAAAGGGTTAATCCTCGTTTTCTTTTAAATGATCACCATCCTTTCCTATACTGCGCACCAGGATCATAGTAGCTAACCTACAAAAAAGTATTTCTAGGACCCTACATCCATTTATTAGTCCAAACATTCTTTCTATGCATAGGAATAACATATCTTTCACTATTCTTAGCAGATCTATTCATATCAAATCTTATTTCATCTAGTTGCGCCCTAGTTTTCAGGCTAGGACAAAATTTATCAAGCATACCTAGATCCGTATTCTTGAAACAAAAATTTCCACTTATCTTACTTTCGGCAGAGCACAAAGCTTCCAGATCTAAAACTTTTCACTATTCTTACCTCTATCATGGCACAAAATCGTTCAGATCTTACCTCTTTTCTTCAGATCGAAATTCTCTTCTTAGCACAGAGATTCACAATCCAAGTAGAGTACTGCGCACTAGGGTAGAATATCTATGCACGGAGCTTTCACAGTTTAAGGTCAGATCTTCGCACAGATCTTCTTCTTCCTCAATTCCCATCAATCACAGTTTCAGGTCCCGGCAACGGAACCATTTGTTGGCACAGGGGCAGACCCAGGGTTCAACGCTATGACAACACACCAACAAAACCCTAACTACCGGACCTTTAGGAAACACCTACAAAGCAGATGAAGTATCACTCAAGGTAGAGGTAGGGGTGGTTGCAGGACTCCAATGTCTGCAACCTTAGCTGGGACACAGATCTCTGATTATAACACCTTAACAGAGCACTTAGTTATTACAGTTCATTAGTATTCAGCTTTAGTTCACAGAGCAGCTAAACCCTAACAACAAATCATCACAGTATTCACACAGATTCAATAGATTTAAGCACGAAGCACACACATAGAGATCAGATCTAGCATTCATTCACATTATTCAGCACTAAGCTACCATATTAGATTCATCTATCATCTAACATCGCACTAATCATTTGATCATATAAACAAGAGAGCAACCATAAAGAACAAAGCATTCACAACAAAAGATATACATGGTTCACCCCCACCCTGGGGCTACGTCCACCAAATCTTCTTCTCTTTATTATCTTATGTCAAGCATTTTACAGGCACAAAGCATCATAACACTACTCCGCATAAGACAGGAGATTTGTACACACTTCGCCAGATCCTCCTTCCCCAAGTATATATAGGCATAGAGCCTTACACAGTCTACGCAAAAATCACTACAGATGACTTGCACTTAGCACTACAAGTCTTACTCACATCTTCTTGCACATAGCCAGTACTAGCACTCAGCCATCAATCTACTAGGTCTACTTCTTACATCACCTAGCTACTTATTTATACATTACAAAAAGGGACTAAACATGGGTAAACACATGGGTCAACATTCCAATACCCGTTACATAGCCCAAAAACCCAAAAATCCCTAAAGAGGGGCCGAGATC